>JANHGL010002817.1:7617-23304 GCA_024611195.1 Ceyx melanurus
CTACAGCTGTTCCAGTTTCTTTTCTAATCACTGAGTCTCCATTATTCCCTTTCTCTTCCCCTCTGGGGAGGGAGGGGGGGTTAACAGAGAGTGTCTGTTATGGGTATAAGGGGCTGCCCTGACCATAAACTGTGACACTATTTCAAACACCAGGTATTCCTCACGGGTGCTACAGCTCAGTATGTAATTGCTAATCACAGACAGATCATCACCAGGTTCAGAGCAAAAGCCCTGCCCTGTCCACCAGATCCACATCACTGTCAAAATCCACCTGATGAAGCTACCAGTATGAAATTCATACCATTGAATCTGCAGATTTTGCTTACCTTGGAAGACTGGGGGGGTGAGGTTTGGGTTTATTAGGTAATAAAGGCTTTGTTTCTGTAAGAGTAACTCCATGAGAATTTTGGTGCAGCTCCTGGGAAGTTTTAGTAGGTGAGGGATGTGGTTCCCTGAGAGGGGGCATCTGCTGATGATGATCCGAATGTCGAAGAAGTTCCTTTTCCCTGGTTTTACTTTTGTGCTCGGCTAATAACACATCAAATCGTTTTCTTCGACCCTGTACAGCCCTCCGCTGGGTTAAGGAATGTGTCTGCAAAACCATGAATAAATCATTAATCAAAGGCTATTACCTTTGTGGAAATCAAACACTCAAAACACTGTCTAGAGCTCTAAACCAGAGAAAATCACCACACTCATGGTTTAGTAAACAAATGGATGAAAGACTTAGAAAACAAAAGTTTCTTGGTGGATGATTATATCCCTGTCTGATGCAAGAAGAAAAAAAAGATAGTTATTTCAAATTTCTTTTTAAAAAGAAATGGCCAAAGTTCTTATAATGTTAAGACTAGAATTGAAAATCTTTTTTACATTGATATTTTAATTGCCTACTAGTGCAGAACCAAAAATACTAAATATTTACTTTCACTAATGGAAATATTTAACACAACAAGGTTTAAAATCAGACTTCTAATGGGAGACAGGAAAAATATTTATAAAAATACTTTGCTTCCTTCTCTGCCTTGATGTATTTATTGAAAACTAATGTAATCAAACAGATATCAAATAAATAAATAAATACAGCAGAATCCACAGTCAGAGAGAACTCAGAGTCTGTTGAGTGTCCTGAATGCTACACACAGGAAGACATATATGTGTATGCATGGCACAAATTCGAGGTAAAGCTGAACAATTCAGGAAAATCACTTTCACCTATTTAAAGTCACATATAAAACCTTTTTTTATTGTCATAACATGTTTGATTTTTTCATTTTAGTTGGTAAAAAATATTATCATAATACATACACAAATAGCAATTCCAAAAAAAACCCCAACATTTTGAGCAGGAATAATACAAGCAATTCTGGGGAAATGTTTTTACTTTTTCTATTTATACTTTCGATTTGCCTAGTTGTCTTTTACAATCTCGATGCTTTTCCTCCTCTATTACCAAAACAATTGCCTCCTCCCCTGTAATTCCAAAAGGGCAAAAACTTCAATTCCTCTGGGTCGTTAGTACCAGCTTCATTTACCTTTGTTCTTGTAGGTGGTTTATTTACCAGATGCTTTCCCTACTGACAGTTTACTTGCTTTGCTGGGAAGTAGCTACCTGTTAGACAATTGCAGGGGATCTGGATATTTTTGATTCCTCAGGACTAAAAGATCCTCCTCTGTCCTCCAAGATTTTTGAGCCAGAGGACACATCTAATCTAACTGTTTTTTTTTAATTTGGAGTTCGATCACATGCTCTGTGGCTTTTTTAGAAGACTCATCTCTAGTTTGCTGCAGCTGTACATCAAGCAGCATTAGCACTGACACAAACACCTTCTAAGTACCTGCTGCAGACTCTGCTGGAGGGCAAGGAAGGGGTGTGAGAGGGGAGGAGCTTGACTGATTTAAATCCTGTATAAACAAATAATACTTTCAATGCTTATGGAGATTTTTTAAATTTATGGTCTATGACCTTAAGGTTATCCCCAAAAAGAACAACATGCTGGCCTCCTACCACCTGCATGTGTAGTAACATAATGTGTCTGAAGTCAAAACCCACATTTAAAGAGTTTATACAAAAATACAATCCTCCAGATTACTTTAAGAATTATATTTTTTAATAAATCAACTTCAAAACCCATTCCTTCTTGTTTCTGGGCAACCTGTTTTGAGAGGTACCATTTGCAGTGGTAATTACTGACAGCAAAAAAATTGTAGCTTTCTGTTTTCCATCACATTACTCAGAAAATTGAATTAAACCTTTATGTTACCTTATTCCAATTAAGATATCCTACCTTGCATGTCAAAGACCTAGTACAAGGTTTCCTGGTTTCCACATCAATGACACCACAGTATATATCAGGATCAAATTCTCTCTCTGTCAAAAGCCCATGGTATTGAAAAGTTAGCAAAAAGACATTTTGAAATAGTAACGTTATAAAAATGAACAATATTGGAACCTTTTCAACTGTAACACAGGCAAGTGCACAAATGCAATTTTCTACTCTCTCAGAAAGTGTGCTGAAGTAAAGATTTCAGGTCTTCAAGCAGAATGGAGAAATATACAGCTATAAGGGACCCCAAGGGATGAGGAGATCCTACACATCTAAGGATTAGAGGTCACCCTCAATATGAACGGTGACCACAAAAAAATAAGGGGTTTTGTTGCTGCTTTTGGTATTAAGAACTTTTCTACTATTCTACTCAACGTTACTGTGTTTAAAAAGTGTAAAGAGTAGACTGCATTTGCATCTTTGAGTTTGAGGTGCTAGTTGTTACTCTTTTTATGTACATTTGGACCTTCTATATCAAAGAAAAGAAAAGAAGAATCTCAAAACATAGTAGAAGAGTGTAATCTAGAACCATAAGAACTGACAAGCCTTTGAGGTCTGTGTAGTTTCTGAATTTCAAGTTTGTGTCCTTTAAGACTATGTCAAGTTATAACATTTAAATTCAAAGAAATAAAATGTACTTAATGACAAGTTACAGTGTAATAAAAGTAATTTACTTCTGACAAATAATTGTATATATGTATTTCTATAGATACACTAGTCAGGGGAATATAGCAAATAATAATGAAAAATGATTACCTGACAATCTTTTATGCAAAAATTTCCTATTATTTGTATTTTCTTCAGTTTTCTTTTCCAAAAATGGAGGCACAGAGAGAAGACCTTTACCATTCAGTATCTGTCCAGGGGAAGGCAAGGGTGGCTTTGGTATTGAGGGACAATTAAGGCCAGTCTTTATTGAGGAACTCACAGTAGTAGAACAAGTCGGACCAACAGCAGCTTTCAGTTGGACACCATCTATCTTTGGATGAATCTTTTCCACTTTGACAGATGGAGTCATACTGTTATTTAGGAAAAACAAAGGGGGGAAAATTAAAAATTATGGTCATAAGAAGTACTTAAAACATGGTATTACTCAATAATACTCCAGCCTATTCACAATGCAAATGCAGACTTTCCTTCCTCCTTTATACCATTCTTCTTATTATAATTTATTCTCACTTTTTTTATGATGTTTGTTATCTCTCCTGGCATCTTTTACCTATTTCCTTCTAAGTATTTCAAGGAGTCACTGGAAACTCCAGAGACTGTTGCTTGGATTCACAGGTAGCATATCACCAAAGCAACTGGCATGGGCCTGTTACATCCAGTGAGAAATACCCTGCTCTGAGACCATAAAATATATTATCAGTTCTGCAATGTCACATGTGCAGGTCAAAAATCACCTGAATCAGAGCTAAAACTCCTAAAGTATGCAGATTAGACCAAAGAATTAAGAGTGCCTAGTAAAATGACCTTTATTTATAGTGATTTAAGATGCAGCCTTGCAGAGTTCCTGTTCAACACAGTCATGAGAATTATCTATAATCTTCGACTAGGCTGCTGGAGGAGTTTAAAGTGATTATCTCTTAAACTAAAACCCCTCTGAAACAAAAGGAAATTCTACCCATACAGCAGTGTCTACACAAGTGATTGACATCACATTTGATTCTTAGTTAAAATACATACTCACAGTTTATCATGGGGAACTTTGCTATGCTGTACCGAATGCATTAACCTGTTGTTTCCGCTGATCTGCAGCTTGTCTTTGGGTGATTTCAACAACTTGGAATTTGATGATGATGCACAAGTACCTCCACTGGATGAACGATTGCTCCCACTTCCACTGCTACCTTTGTTTTTTGAAGGGAAAGATGAAATGAGGGAAAATACTGAAGAGGTGGGAGGAGTCAAAGGTGGCTTGCTGGAGGAGCTGTGTCTTCTTTCTGGAAATAAAAACAAAGGGGGGGTTAAGCTCCCATACAGAAATAATTCTTAAATATTTCATGTTGTCATTTACTCCATTAACATTTTCCCTTTATTGGCTTGGGAGGTCCCCTGCCACACACAGAGCATACATGACTCAAGCCTCACTGTAATCCACAATGCTCTACTCATTGCTGGTCCCCAGTTGGTTATGGGAATCTATTTTAACTTTGGGGGCCATATTCCTCAGCTACCAAAGCTTAGCCTTTAATAACACTTCCCACTCTCTCCATCTTAAAAAGCAAGAAAGTGAGAATCAAACCTAGACGTCAAACACACAAAACAAAGAGCCCTATCGTCAGGCCAAGCAAGCTTAAATACCAGATTTCCTCAAAGGACAAGAATGATCTTAAGTATAACTCCTAAAATTATACCAGATTCAACATTTTAACTTTCACTTCATGACAACTTGTGGGTATGGTTCTACTAGACCTTCAGCATGCAAAGTCCCTGAGAACAGCAGCTCAAGTATTTACATACATTGTATTTTGGAGTGCTGGGGGATAAGTCAACAATTTTTTTTAAAATATAGTATGACCAGCATATGGAGGATTTCTGTCTAGAAATAATATCAAAAGAATCAAGATATATTCTTCTGTCAATCAATCAATAATATAGATGAACATTTGAATTAAGAATGGTCGGGATCCATCAATGAATGTGTTGTAAATAATTTATTTCATTAACATTAAATTATTAACATTAATGTCTTGCTAGCACCGTTTCAGTTTAAAAAGTGTATTTTACAAAGTAATTCTTTGGAACAATGAACTGTCAGTCGCCAAACACCTGCCAGCTTCAGGGAGTACTCAGCTCTGCCTACACATAGATGTGTCAATCGACCATTTGTTCGACTGATACTTGGGAGAGCTGCTGATCCGTGTCAACACCTGCTTAAGAGACACCTCTGTCAGTGGAGAATGTGTAAACCACAGATCTGAGACAGAACCAAGAATTAGCAGTTCTACCAGAGGAGCAGAAAGATGCCCTTCTCCTCAACAGCAGTAACTCTTCCTCAGCAAGTGCTGTTTAAGGTGCCCAAATCCACCACCAATCAATCAATCCCAGGATCAGATTAGCAGCTTTGACTTAAGTTTACTTAAGGTGTGAAAGAAGGAGGCTACTCATGAAGTTACAGCCACCACAGCCAAAGTGAAAGTCAAGGCCAGTGCAACCTGTACAGAAGCCTGTAATGGACTGGAAAATGTAAATTAATGTATCTGTTTTCTGATTATATGACCTATTTCCCCTCCAACCATAAATACAGCAATGATGTGCCACTCAGATAATGTCCAACCAAGCCTCTATTCATAGCTGGAAGGCACTGAACACGACAGCACCAACCCTGCACTAATGCTGCCAGGTACAGCTCCTGCAAGCAAGACACCAGCAGTGGACAATAGCAATAACCAGGGGAAAAAGTCAAAGTGCTCCAGCAGTGCAAGAGGAGAACACAGGAGTCTAACATCTGACCAGCTGATTTCTTACAAAGGTGGGGAAGCAGTGTTTTCAATATGTTCATTAGCTCAGGGGGAAGGAAAAATAACGATAATGAAAAAGCATAGACTTTGGAATAGGAAATTCCAGCCAAGAAATTATGTCTGAGACTGAACCAAGTCATGTGTGTTTCTCTGTTTAACTACAAAATGCAAACGAACCTTCTTCAAGAGAGTCATCATTTCTTAATTACTATTTACCAAAAAGCTCTAAGAGGTCAGGTGATCTGCTCAGCAGAAATACAGAACAAACGCTGCAATTTATCACCCCTGACAAGAAGCAACTGCTTTAACATGGTAACATTTAGAACAACTAGTTATCTGTGATGTTCAACATCATCTACTAAAGTTTTCTAGAACCAGAAGCCACTGAAGCATGTTAGCACATTCATGTTCTAGTAAATGGCTGTGCTTCTAATATGACACACTGCTTATTGCCAAAGGTCTTTTTATAGCAATGGCAGGAATCCCTGAGCAGCTCTGATAAGTTACTATTTGAGGGCCATTAGTTCAGCGATGCTACACCCTGTGAGATAATAAGAACAATTGCTCAATACTCTTCCACCTTCTGTATATTTAGAAAATTCAAAGTCCAAGTTCTTATCACACTTACATATAATCTCTAATAAACCAGTGGGTGACTAATGCAATCTTTGAGAGTTTGTTTTGATTTTTTTTTTAATTCCCCATGAAGGAAGAGAAGGTGTTACTTCCCTGGAGAAAACCTAGCAGGTCAGAAAGGGACTAGAATAAGACCATGTACTTCCTTGCATCCCAATTTTAGGATAAACTAGACAAAATGTTCATCTCAGCTATTAATACAAATGAAATGAACACTTTTCTGGCAACTTCAACAGGTAGTGTTTTTGTGCCAAACTTAAGATGATTTGCATGGATGTTTCATAGCATCAGTCTCAAGCAAGTGAGTTAATACAAAAAGAGTTTTAAGATAACATAGGCTAATAATGGCTGTTGACACACCAGTCTACCTGTCAGAGAATTTCCATTCTACAGAGAGATGTATGATTTCTACCACACACATGCTAAATAAATAAATACATAAATAAAAGCCAAATTAGCTCTTTCCAGAATCTGGGGACAATTTCTGAGATGTTTTAAGATTCTAAGTCTGCAAAACCTTCACTTCCTCCTTCTGTACAAAACCACAACAAAATGAAAAGACTTTTCAACTAATATTTCATAACCTGCCTGGGCCTGTTTCGTGACTTATCTAGAGGTAGGATTTTCCACTAAGATTTGCTTATATTTACTCTTTCAGCCTTTCTTACAAATATCACTTTTTAAAGTGAAATGTGCTTAAAGTCTCTTTTGTAAGCCATCTGAATATTACTGATATCTTACTGGAGGAAGCTAATATTATTTCTGAGACCAGATCTCTTCTAAGCATGGCATACTTAATCTAATGAATGTATTTACTGACAGACTGACAGAGTCTTTTAATGGAAAAATTACTACACAAACTGTCACTGAATAATCAAGACCACCGTGCTTATTATGCTAAGCATATTATAATGATAAATTCTACTAATCATCTGCCAATCTACTATGGTTCCCATTTGTCATTAACTCTGAGTCAGCCTGAAAACATTTAAAAACATAATTATCTCCAGGTGTTCAGTTTTCAAATTTTTTTAAGTTAGTACTCGTATCCCTTCCCAGAACTCTTGAAGGGCAAGTATTTTTTCTGTCATGATTGCTTTTACAGCACTTTAAAGTCAGATTTCCAATACTGTGCTTGTGTAATATGATGCTAAACTCTAAAATTTGGGAGGAGGATTATTTTGGGGGGGAGCGTATTTGGTGTTTTCTGGGTTGTTTCTATTTTTTAAATATCAGAAAGATGTAACTTCTGGCTCTGGACAGAGAACCTGAGAGTTGTCTTTGATCCCACACAACTGGGAAGAATTTCACCTGAAATGAAAGCTGCATTTCACATTAACCCTTAACAGATAAGCTCCTCCCTAAATATATTTGTATTTATACAACATATTTGTGACCGTAGGGAGAAGGGCTCTACAGAGTTAGAATGCTGTGGAGAGCTGGCAGCCCAGCAACAGCTGTCTCTGCTCACTGACCAGCATATCTGTTACCTACCAAGTGGGAAAAATACAAACACAATTTGGGTGCTACTGGACTTATGGTTGAGCAAGAATTATACACATACACTGCATCAAAACACAAAGGGCTTCCTGATAAAGTGGATATTGAGAATTTAAATCCATTCAGGAGCTTTTTTTAGAAAATACACAAAAAAACCCAAACAAAACCAAAAAAAGCAATCAAACAACTAACAAAAAAAACCCCAATACCAAAACACACCAAAAAAACCCCCAGCAACAACAACAATGAAAATAAAACAAGACCAACTTCCTCAAAACTAAAAACCACTGTCTTCAGTTGGCCTTTAGTCTGGCTGGCAATTTTCTTGGGTTTAAAAAATCTTATTTTCCACTGTATATTTCCTAATAAACACACACTAATTTCTGACAAAATCATAATCTGAAAGGGAAAAAAAAAAAAGAGGAAATAAAAAATTAAAGCTTTGCACCATGTATGGCTACTAGTATTTACTCTTCTACCAATGGATAAACCTTGGGACTCACTGAGATTTATATTTTATTTTAGTATTGAAATAAAGTTATCCTTTTATAGAGAAAACCACGAAATGCTACTTTCTCTGCTACCAACAGCAACAACAAAAAAAATTATGACAAACAACACTCTTAAATTTTTCAAAAATGTTCTTCTCAGGTCTACAATTAGTTCCCAATATCTAGGAAGTGGTTTGTGCTGTTCATTCTCTCTTGAGCATCAATTAATAGCTTTGGGCAGCAAATACAAGATGTACAGATAAAATTTCATAAACCCATTTTTTCGTACTGACTTCTTACGTAAGTACAGGGCAGAAAGTCACACTGACCTGTGTCAGTGCTAGCACAGCCATCACCAAAAATGGAGCACACCCTTTTGGACACACAGGAGTTTAGTTCAGTGAAACAGGCTGCAACTCGAGCTAACATTTGGAAAGACACGGGTCTTAACACAGGTCAGCCTCGGTGTGACATTCAGACTATAGAGTTAAATGTGTATATTGAAACAAAGCATAAAGGTAACTTTAGGTAGTTATGATTTCATCTAAAGTATGTGATAAAAATGCAACTTGAAGTAAATTTATCTTTTTTTTTTCCCCATTATATTGAGTTGACTTGTCATTTGAGACATTATTTAGTATAGCCATAATAATAATAATAAAAAAAAATTTTAAAATCTTTTACCCGAGGATGAAATTTGTCTTCTGTCAATCTAACTACTGCACTTCCAGAGCAATTGTGGAGAGCTAATTTACTTGATCTTCTAATTTGTGTAGGAAGATCAGATCTATGGCATGACAGGAGAGCAGAGACTGGGGCAGTGCTGTGGAAGGACACCTCATCACAGTACCAGATTTTAGGCAGCTACCAACTAAAATCCCTTTTGCAGCTCCACCACAAATGCCTGTGTTGGGCTCGGATCCATCAGCAGTCTGACCTCACCATGACAAAGAACATAAATAAATAAATTAGATCCGCGAGGACTCTGTAGGGGAAACTCGGGAGCTAAAACAATCACGGTCATAGCAGGCAAATTACTCTTCTTTTGATGCCACCCTGGCAGCGTGCAGCTGCTTGGGAGCAATCGCCTGTTCGGGACCTTGATCTGCTGCTCACTCACTTATTGCTGCTTCATTATCCTGCTCTAATCACCGGGCCTAGATACGAAGGATTCCGCCTTAATCTTCCACTGATGTTCCTTTAATCATCCCATCAGTTTTGTTTGCACTGTAAGTCAGGATGAGGTCACTCCATCTTCCATTGTGTGGTGTTTAACCTTCCACTCAGCTGAACAGACAGCATCGAAACAAAGTTATATTTTTCACTCCAGCAAGGAATGTACAGAAAAGACTATTTATGGAGTCCAAGCTATCAGCATGACAGATTGCCAAGGCTTGATTGGCACCAGCACAATCTGTCATGTCTCTAGAGAGAATTCCTCTTACTATTTCATAAAAAAACATTGCTTTGCAACTGGCAGCTGATATTATTGTTTATCACTCAGTGTTAGCAAAACCACAGAGAGAAGCTGACTGATAGTCATGTATGCTTATGGCATTCCATTCACAGAAAAATAACACTTCAGCAGAAGGAAAAAAAAAATAATTCTATTGCAGCATACCAAATACAAGTCAAGGTGGCACGTATGTAAGCATTATGTTGCTTTATGTATTTATATCACTTACCACAATGGTCTTCCTTATACTGAAGAACTCTGGCCAAGATTATAAATAAATATAAATAGGTATAAAATATTTACCTAAGAAATAAGTTTATATAATACCTTTTATACAGGCTATGGCCAAGATAGCAACCTTATATTCTGTACTTCCTCACTTTTAACCTCTTCAGCACAATTAAAGTACAGAATATTTCTATTGCCCCTATAGATATTGGCAGGTAAAGAGGCAGTTCAGCTACAATGATAAAAGTTTACTTGAAACATGTCCCTCCTCAAAAATCCATTTAGATGCAATACATAGCCAATTTTGAAGATTATCTTTTAAAACCCAGAGTACACCTCCACCATTTGATATGTTAACAGATTTTCTTTGTACAGCAGAGATTTAAAACGTGCTGGTTTGTAGGTTTTTAACACTACGCTTTCATCAAATTAATGCTACAGCATTGTTCAAAGACAGTCTCACACTGAGATGGCTAACACCCAAGTAGGTAAAATCACTTTCTCTGAGGGCCAAAAGATAGAATTCAAGTTAAAGTCATACATTACAAAGCAAAATATGTCTACAGAGGCTAACATTTTAAAAAATTCCTTCTAAAATGTTGTTTTATATTAAAGTAATTTGTGGAGGCTTTGACTTGGTAAGTGCAATGAAACATTTACACTCTCCCACAAAGGAACTCAAAATTAACTCCCTCTGAGAAAATTCTTTGTTAAAGCCAACAGAAACAAAGCAGATACATGGAGACCTTTCTAATTGCTGAGTTATGCTCCAAATTTGTTGATTTCCAGGACATTTTTACTTCTTAAATGAGGTCTGTATCACCACTAAGCTTTCCATATAATCTGTTTTCTGCATCTTTGTTTAATGAGATCATTGGTGAATTTACTTTCCACTCTGCTGTCCAGTGCTACTCATCAGGGCCAAGGTCCCACTCTTCCAGGTATAGATTCCTGTACTATTCCTTTGCCAATCACCTCCAAAACACACACTACAAGTCTTCCTAAAAATCATGTAAGATCTGGTTATGCTTTACCTAGTGTGTATTCGTTTATTATGAAAACTCACAACTAAAAATAACCTTTTTTTTCCCCCTCCCCCTAAGGTATCTTGTGGTTATATATGTTCAATTCAGGACCCGAAGTTCTCATATGTACGAACACTTGTGTTTCAGTGCATCATTAGAGTTCCAAAATCCCTCCACAGCAATTCACACTAATTTAAGACACATCAATAAATCATATTTGGATGTTTATGATGGTCCCATGCACTTAACTAATCTTCATGAAATCCAAACTTTGGTGCAACCAAAAGCCACTGATTGTTTCAAGTGATGTATCCTGTAATAGCTACTTTTAACTAAAAGTTTCATGTAACCTACTTCCTATCAGTCCACAAGTCCTAGACTGGCAGATTTGAGCTCAACTTTTACTTCAGTTTGTTTTTAAAAGCAGGTTTACCAGAGCCCTTAACATAGGAAATGCAAGTAAACTTGGGAATTGGAAAACATCCACCGAGAAGATTCTGGCTTTCGCCTTCCCAGCCTCGCTGTGCAACTCTGAAGTTTCCAAATGTTTAAATTTGAATATTTGCAAATTATTTACTCAAGTCCCAAGAGCTGTTCTGACAGTTAGTTAACCACATCCCTTGGAACAGAAACAGCACAAATATTAGCTATTATTACTATTTTGTTCATTAGTTGTTATAGAGTTGTTATAGAGAAGCACCAGTTCCTTTTAAAACTGTAAAACAAATTACTCGACTTCTGACTTCTAAATTAATATGTTTATAATTTTCCTAGTGATTTACTTTTGAGAGATGAGATCCACTGGCAAGCGACCATTGTGCAAAAGAGATAAAGAGTGTGAAATTCTGCATAAGCAGGGTCACAGTTCTGTTACTGCCATTGAAGAAAACAGAGGGGAGTGGAAAGGGTAATTTTCACCAGTATGATCTGAATGCCAACTCCAATACTTGAAAAGTGTCTTTTAAAAAGATGATCCTGTAACTATAGGGTATTTAAATGATGCTTTTTAAAATTGTTAGGAGTACAGCATAGCCATGGTGGTGTCATTCCCTAATAGTACAGCACTAACTGGGCAGGGATGGCCATCTCCACTATGGTAATCAAATAGACCCAAAGCCAAGCACACCTCCCTGATCTCCAAGATCACCACCATTACAGGGAGGAGAGAGAGAGAGCGAGAAGCAATTATAAACACAGTTAAGAACGTCGCAAAAAACTGCAACACTACAATGTATTTAAGTAAATAACCTTCAAGTACATCCCTTTCTCCACTGCTGCCCCCACACAACTCTCTGCACACGATGAAATTTGTTTTTTCTGGTTTTCCATATTTGTTACTAATCCTTTCAAAACTCCCTGTACTCAGCACACATGAGTAACTCTGTAATCAATTTCCACAGGGTTTAAGATACCTCTTTTAAACACACGGGGTTTGTCCCTGAGAGATGCAAAATTACCTTTGAAGCATCAACCACTACACACTGTCATCCTGAGCCTGGGGACAGACCCGGGTCTTGCTGTGTGGTGGGGCTGCCTCATGCAGTGGCCAAGTGGAATTAGGGACTCTCCCAGCACGTTTGTTTCAGCTAAACAGAGCCCCAGGGAGACCAGTAAAACTCTCAGGAGCAATGTGAGAAAACTGACAGAGGCAGGACATTAACTTATTCATGGAGCAGAACCACAAGCAAAATGGAGACAGGGAGACCTGATGGTTGGAAGGTCCCTCTTCATCAGTCAGAAAAGGAGGTTCTCCTCTCCTCCAACCCCCTCTTTGCTCATGGAAACCCAAATGTTAAGGGCTTTAGGATCTCAAAAAGAAACCAGCATAAATATTCAAGATCAAACTTCTGTAATGCTTTCCAGAGCAACTTGCCAAAGGTGAAAGGACACATTTCTCCCCAGGGGACTAGCAGTGGCCCTTTTGGTCAGTAGCTGTCTTGTAAATCTGTCAAGTGCTGGAATATAAATATTGCAAAGTTATTAGGGAAGGACAGTAGAGTGTCTTTGTATTCAGGACACAGAGAGATTATAATGTTCACATTATGAGCACTAATCTCTCTGTAGCCTGTTGATGACATGACAATACCTACACTGTCTGATTAAAAAGCAGGTATTAAATAAGTAATTCTGTTGTTATTAAAAAAAGTTACTTAAAATAAACTTCATAAAAGCTACAGTGATAATAAATAAAAGTGTCAAACAAAGGTAACCAGGTAAAGCATTAGAATAAAGAATTAAAGGAAGAACCACCACCTAATTTCTGATTATCTTTCTCTCTGACCATTTTCTACTCGGAAATCAGGTTGACACCTTTAACACCATGTTCTTACCCTTCAGCATCAACAATATTCCTCAAAAGACGTTATCATAGTATAAGAATATTTTGTAATGTATTCAGATGAGTTCCCATATCCAAATGCCCATCTGGCTCTCATCTTGCTAATGCCTCTATTCACACCACAATTGGAATTTTAATGTTTTCCCCTGTAGCTATTTCTTTACATGTAGCAAACTTTAGTCGTATGTTGATTGACTCAGCACCCATACAAAAAATATGCTGACATAGAAAATGTGCTTAAAAGCTGTTAGTGAACCACAATACAAAGGGGGTTACAGGCTGAGAAAGTTCTAGAGATGGCTATATTAAAAAAAAAATACAAACCAACAAAAAACAAAGCCTTGATATGGAAAGAAAAAAGCCTTTCATATGAAAGAGATCAAGAAGAGTGAATTTGCTTTGTTTTGAGCAGGGGAATAAGAGGAAATATCACAGGATACAAACAAAAATAGCAGCTAAATAAAACACATTCTTCGAGTCTGTCATTAAGAAACTGCAGGATAAAAGGACATGAGTGCAAATATTTGTCTTATGCACTGCACAACTCAGTGGTGACATCCACTGCCACACGATACAAAATCTTTACAAGATTAAAAATACCCAAACAAACCTGTACTCGGCTACTTAGAGCCAGGCGATTACAACAGCTCCTCTCCTCCCCTGAGGTGTTATTGCTCAGGGCAGAGCCAAGGAAACACCGACTGATGGAGCTGAGAAGGAAGCTCCTGTTGCTGTCTCTCGATGTTTCCCATCACTCACCTCTGTCCCGCATGTACCTCTGCTCACACACTCCCTATGTATGCAACAACTCGTGCTTCCCTGTAGCAAATGGGATAGAAGTGTTACCAAACCCCTATACCTCTGGGTAGTGCCCTCTTGAGAAAAACCTAGTGGAGGAATGAAAACAGTACAAGTGATCCAAGCTGGGATTGGGGTTCTGCCTGCAAGGCTAACACCTCATTTTCTGTTTTGAGGTTTTAAACAAAGTTTTTAACTTTTTCAGGATGGAAAAGGAAGATGAGAAGCAAACCTGTGGCAGGGTGAATGACAATGTTTTTAAAAAATAAAATTTAAGAGCAAATAACTTTCCAAAATATGAAACCTCCTGGAACATAACTACTAAAATTGCAACATAACTAGGAAACAATAAATAATTTGGTTTCTTCTTTAAAGTCAGATCTTTACATTATATTAGCCTGATTTCACATTTCTAGGCATCAGTAATTTTTCTTTTATCGAAAAGGATCATTACTGCTCATTTCGTTAATACTGGCCAAGCACGATTGCTGCAAAACACCTTTGTTCATGTTTAAAAACACTGACCACATCAACTATACACTAATTAAAATTTTTCTGCAGCATTAATGCAGAGAAATCTCCCAGAAATGACCAATACAGTCAAACAAGGGCAGGAACCCACGGTGATTGCACAATACTGTATTTCACGTTAAATAAACCAGCCTCTTCACCTTTCACTTTGGGACAATGGAGCGATGCTGTAATTAGGATGTGCCAACTACAGTGAATTTAACCTGGGAAATAAGAACAGAACTGCACTTGACACATCCAACCTGTGTCTGCATCCCCCATTTCCTCCCAGTCCGAGATCCAGCGGCACTGACCATCCTGCCCACAGCCAGCCAGCCATGGAGCTGGAGCAAGGAACGTATTTGCCCTCTGATTTATAAATTACACGGATGAGCGCACTCAGGAAAACAAGCTAAAATGAACACGCTCTTAATAGTTTCTTTCTTTAATTAACACTTTGATTAACAGCTGCCAATTTATCTGGAGGCTTGACAGGATTGCAATCAGCTACGTTTTTATTGCTATTTTCTCCGCTTGCGCTCTCCCCAGAGCTGTGTCATCGGGGGCTTTTGGGGAATTTCATGTTTCTGCAGGGAAACAACAGGAGAGCAGAGGCTGCAGCCGGCAGCACCCAGCCAGGTGCCCACAGAGCCAGTGCCAAGCTCTGGAGGGCCTGGGCAGGGGCCGTGTGGCACAGCCCAGCACAGAGCTCATGTTTACCCCCCGTGGTGGTAAACTCGTCACCCGCCGGCGGCTGGAGCGGGGCCATCTCAGCAGGGTTCTCGAGGGCCGCTTGCAGCGCTAATCCCTCGCCGGGAGATTATCTACCCGGGCCCCACCACACCCGTGGGCAATGCCGCCGGAGGCCGGGCTCTAAGGCACCCTGCCTGGGGCCAACAGCTGCCCCCCAGGCCACC
>JANHGL010002818.1:0-31628 GCA_024611195.1 Ceyx melanurus
GGCAGGGGGGTTGGACTAGATGATCTTCTAGGTCCCTTCCAGCCCCTAATTTCTGTGATTCTGTGATTCTGTGAAGACTGCACAACTGGCAAATAGAAAAAAAAGGCTGTGATATGTCAACCAAACACATTTGGCACTAAAATAAATCAGCATTTTATCTTTGGATTTTTCCTTAGAAAATTGACTATTCTGTTTAAGTTGTACAGCACTTTAGATGAAGAATAAATCACAGACAGTTTAGAGATTGTACTGTTAGAAACAGTTTATTCTGATCAATGCATTTGCTGAAGTGCCAGGTGTTTATTTAGTAATCATAGTTTTAAATAACATTTTCTAATATTCCTCTAAGTGTTGGGTGCTCCCAAATCTTTTTGAATGCAATTTCAGCATACAGCATAGTAAATAAATATCCAGATTTCATAATACCATCATCTATAGCTCTTGAATTAATCTGCTGGCATGGACCTTACTGGAGGAATAAATTTTATTTATTCACAATGCTGAATAAAAGCAATTTTGAATCCTTAGTGACTATTTGCACTAGAAAAATAAATAAGGCTTATTTCAGTCAAAGAGCACAAACTTGCTAATTAATTCCACTTCCAATCAAAATAACTTGAAATTCAAATAATGAATATTTATGTAATAAGCTGCCACCAACAGACTGAATCTACTTACTGTCTTTCAACATGTCACGGTTTAGGGTCAGGGCAGCCCAGACCAATAACAGATGCTCTCTTTTAATCCCCCTTCCTCCCCAAAGGGGGAGAGAAAAAGGAATAAGGGAGAGAGACTTAGTTTGTCTATTATTTGAAAAACGAAACTAGAACAATTTAATGAAAATGAAAATAATAATGAAATATACGCACATACGTACAAAGCCAGTACCAAACCCAACCCCCCTGACGGTAATTATGTCACCCTCACTGATGCTGTGGAGGAGCTAGATTCTGGCACTGGGTTTCAGGATCAGGATCGAAGCAAAAGAGCAAGCAAGAGAGACAAAGTAAAAGAGAGAGTGAGCCTTGGTATCTTTCGTCGTAACTCAAAACATGAGGTGTTATCACTGCTAGAAGCAGACACCATCTGCAAAACATACTGATAACTTTAGAAAGCACAGGCAGTTAGAAAACCTGAGCTGAAAAGTAAAATCACTGAACAGAATTTGCTCAGTTTTCATTTTCACTCAAACGAGGACAACAATATATCCCCTGACTCAATAGGTTATGTATCCTAAAAATTAGCTTTGATAAAGTTATATAGGATGGATGTTGGCAAAAAGTTATCTTTGATCCTGTTTTTCTAGTTTAAACTAAATGAATCAGGTCTGTAATAAAGGCTGATAAATCCTAACAAGCAACCTCTACCAACAAAGTAAATAATCCAGCCTGTAC
The DNA here is from genome assembly GCA_024611195.1 of Ceyx melanurus. Taxonomy (NCBI): domain Eukaryota; kingdom Metazoa; phylum Chordata; class Aves; order Coraciiformes; family Alcedinidae; genus Ceyx; species Ceyx melanurus. The sequence goes on from JANHGL010002818.1 coordinate 1,395, forward strand.
TTCCAACAAATTTGTGGAAGAGGGAGGATAATACTGAAGATTAAAAAGCTGATCTGGAACTGGATTCTCAAATGGGAACAAAAACCTCATAGCACACGGGTTTCTGAACTAATTGGACAGCTCTATGCTTAAAAAAATATATATTAATTAATATAAATTCATAAGGAGTAGAAATATCAGCTATTCTACAAAAGAAACCTAAAAGTCAAGCCAGGTTACAGCTTGCAGATGAAACTAAAATCATTTCAGAATAATTATATCAAGGGAGAGAAGAAAAAAACAAAATAAACCCACATACTAAAAAGGAAAGAAAACAAAAACAAACACAAAGAGAAACAAACAAAAAACAACAAAAATCAATCAAACAAAGCAACACAAAGAGAAAAGCTAATAATAATTTTTAAAACTAAAGAAAACAGAACACCATACAAACAAACAAATTTATTTTTTTAAATGCATTTTGCCTGGAAAACTACAAGAAGGGTAAAAGTAATTCAAAATTTGATGAAAATGGGTGATGAAAGGGCTAAAAGAAATAAATGAAGAGAAATAAATATTCCTACTTCAGGGTAGAGCCATAAACAACATACAGTTTTTATTGTAATGAACTTAATAAAAAACGGGAAAAAATGGCAAAATTTCTAATTTGGTTATTTTTCAGAAGGCTAACAAATTTAGATGGCAATATTTCAATGAAAAGTAGAATGTTAATCTATGCTCAAGAATTAGTTACTCCAAGAATCACAGTATGTTAGTGATTGGAAGTGACCTAGAAGATCATCTAGTCCAACCACCCTGCCAGAGTAGGATTACCTGGACCAAGTCACAAAGAATCTTCTCTGACTGGGAATTGAACCCAGGCCATGTCAGTGAGAGCACTGAACCCTAACCACTAGACCACCATGTTGTGACATTTAATAGGGCAAGACGCACAATAAATCTTGAAGTACAGAGCAGTTAGAGATGAAAAGTATGTGAGAAGATTTTATTGCATTACCAAATTTTCATTCCAGACCAATGCAGTGTATATATATACACGAGAAAACAATTACTTCTTCCAAAAAAATACATAATCCTTCTCTAGACTAGGTGAACTCTAGCAAGCAATAATTGTTCCAGTTCTAGAAAATCAGTGTGCTGAATTTGTGTTTGGAGAGGTTTTAGTAGGGGGGGAGGGGGCTACTGATGTGGTTTCTGCCAGAAGCTTTGAGAAACTCTCCCAGCTGCAAGTTGGACCTGCCTCTGGTGAAGGATGAACCAATCAGCACCTCTGTGATAACACATTTAAGAAGGGAAAAAATGTGTTGGGTGGTTTCTTTTGTTGAGTGGGATGTGAGTGACAACCATGTGGATATTAGGGTCAGTGAGGAAGGAGCACTGGAGGCACATTGGAGCAGCCATTCCCCTCATACCTATGGTGAGACAGCAGGCTGAGCCCTTAGAGGCTGATGGAGCAGAATCCCATCTGCACCCCATGGAGGACCCTACACTGGCACAGGTGACTGTTGTCAAAGAAGACTGACTCAGAGGAGCTCTCACTGGAGCAGTCCGTCACTGGGAGGATTAAGCCTCACAGAAGGGACCCACACTAGTTGTAGAAGTTCATGGTGGGCTGTCTCCCATGGGAGAGACACGATGTTGAAGCAGGAAAGATCTGTGAGGAGTTTTCCCCCAAGGAGGGAATGACAGAAACTCCCTCCATGGAGGAGGAACAGACAAGAACTGCTTGCAGCCCTCCTTTCCCTGCCACACTGCTATGTGTGAGAGGAGTATCAGAGCTGGTCCCAGGAAGAAGGGAGATGGGGAAGGTGCTTTTTAAGTTGTATTTATCACTGTCCTACTCCGATTCAATTGGTGAATTGGTGGTGGTTTTGTTGTTGAATTTGAACTGATTTTAATTCCCCAGGTTGAGTTTGTCTTTTTCCCATGACAATAACTGGTGAGCCAGCCCTTTGACATTTTCTTCTCTTCATCTCACCAAAGGAAGTAGGAGTGAGTGAATGGCTGGGTGGTGCTTTGTTGCCAGCCTGCAGGGGCTTAAAAACAATACAATCGGTATTAACCCAACAGCTACATAATGGGTAAAAAAAAATGGTGTTAAGAAGATATTGTAGGAATGTGCTAAAAGGAAAGAAAAAAAAAAAAGGATCACAGACAAGTTACTGGTATTATTCCTGTGAGACTGTTCTTAGGTCTACTGTGACAAGTTCTTTTATCTCTGAAAGAAGCAAATGACTGATATTTAATACTGAAGTTGTTGCAGGAGAAAAGCTGATCAGAATGAAATATGTAAAGAAAACAATCACCTAATTTAAATAAATTGAATATAAAGATAACCAGTGCAAAACTTTATCAACTGTAATAATGAGATGCTGTTATAAAAGGAAGCATACCTAGGTATGTTACTGATCTTTGATCAAGTAAGAGACAAAAATTTATGCAGTTCATGAAAAAAAGGTAAATGCAAGATTAAGAAAGTCATTTTAGTAGGCATAGACATGAATGAGAACTACAAGAGTCAACAGTAATAATCCCCCTCATAGATACATTTCTTATCCCCAACACTCCAGATTAGCTTTAACACAGCACATGAATGACACTAGGATGTCTGAGACAACTGAGAGACTGTTATAAAACAAACAAAAAAAAACCCTAACACAAACAACACATACTAAATCTATTTAACCTATCAAAACAGAGGACTAAGACTGGCTTTCCACAAACACATGGACAAATCAGAGAAGTTATAAAAGCTTCAGAAGAGTTATGATACATGACTTAACATAGCAGCTATAGGTAAACTTAAGTCAGAATTTTATACATTTCTGCCACCAAAAGGCTCTTCAGTAATGACAGATTTAAGAGAGAACTTGTTCACGTTATTGGAGGAGTTACAGAATGAGACCAAATTTTACAACTCACTGCATTCAATAACTCACCAAGTCCCCTCCAGGTCATCTACTCATGTGACAAACGTGTGAAAATTAGCTATGGAAATAAAAGCGAATAATTGCAAACAGCAAACAAACAAGCAAAAATCATGACAAAAATCAGCATGTTTTTCCTCGGGGAGTTATCTGTTCACTCAATGTTAACAGTAGAATGTGGTGCTGTATTCCAATTACTACTGACTGGCAGTTGCTGAATTTTTGCATCATCTTTTATTTGCTACAATAGGTAGCAAACCAATTCAGCTTAACATGTTAAAGATATTTTAAAGGAATTTCTTGCTTTTCGTTTTGACTATTTGGTCAAAAATCCACATACATAATTGGCATTTCATTTATTACCTCTCATTCTTTAAGTTTTTATTTTAAATCAACTTCAAAATAACTTTTTCATTTAGAAGTTAATGGAGACAATCTGTGATATTCTGTGTTGAAGATCCACATATTTTTACTTTCAGGAGCTTTATTTGGTAATAATCCTAGGTCACTGTACTACTCTGTTGTTATTCATTATGAAAATAAAAAACCAGAAGGACAGACCCTTTCAGAAATATAAGAAAATATTTTAAACGTAAAGTGTATAAGCAATATCTGCACTTTAGTAGCATATTGCATAGCACAAGTTTGGCTGCTATAGAAAAAAAAAAGCAAACAATATCAAATAATTAAAGGTATTATAGGAAATTAGAAAAAATCCAGGTAAACCTGAAAAGGATACTTAAATAAAAAACTTTTAATTGGAAACAAAATAAGATAAAAACTACAGAGACAAAAGAGCCCTTAAAAACATTAAACATAACTTTATTAACAAAATAGACACTGATTTTTTTTCATCTTCCACAAATTATTAGGTGACAAAAAAGACCCTATAAAATTCTAAGGAAAAAAAAAAGTAGTAATTAACAATAACTAAGAAAATAAATACTGTTATAAAAAAAATGACCGAAAAAGGTAAGATGTAAAAAGGATCAAATATACGGAGTTAAATCTGTGCTGTATTACCAGGTACTATATTGCCAGGTAATATAGGTTGCAATGGCATGTAGATTAAAACTGTGGCCAGACTGCCCCCTGTTGTTCAGTTTGTTCCTTTGCAAACTTCTCTGAAACGGACCTTTTGAGGGGTTCTTCCATCAAATAAGCGAGTCTGGAATTTTACTCCAAAAATAATATACCTTGCTAATTCAAAGGAAAGTCTAATACAAACAGAAATGCTGAGGAAAACTGAAAAGATGCAAGTATCCGATGAAAGACCATTCATTGTGGCAGCCAAAAAGCTACCCTGAAGAGAGGCTCAAAGCCAAAACCAGTATGCACCAAACAGCATTTTATAACATGTCACATAGACTGGAAGATCTTAAAAATATTTTTTTTTCACTTGGGAAAACATTATTTAAGGTAGTGTTTGTACTGTTGTCACAAAGCAGTTTGCAGCTGTTTACTACTGAGGAGTCTTTTAGTGGTTTGCAATTTTAGAACCAGATTCAATCCTAACCTTCACACACAGGATAGCAAATCCCAAAAGTGATGCCATAGGAATCAGGAGGTGTTCTTATGGAATCAGATATAGCTCAGACGTAAATATTTTTTTTTCTGATTTATTTGATACTATATCCACCACTATGCTACCTGTATAGGTGAGCACACAGCAAGTACCCCTGAAGTCAGAGACAAAAGAAATAACCTCACTTATAACTCACTACGGGTTTTTTTGAATGTTAAGTAGAACTATCACACAAAAATCTTAAGTGACACAAACAGAAACTCATGGCAGATGTTAAGAACTGCACATCATCTTGAAATCTTACATTGTATTATTCATAAATCAGCCTAATACTATATTAACTTAAGCTATGAACCCATTAATTAAGAAAAACTGAGCTGACAGAAACAACACATCAATAGTCTCAAAAGTACCAGAGAGCTTGAAGGAAACCAAATAAGTCTTCCTAGGGTCTAAGGACATTCTTAATTCTAAGTTCCCAACTTTCTAGGACACAATTTCTGTTATCAATCCTTCAAGCACAAATCCCTGACAAAGGGCCTCACAACAGAAACAAAATTTGCATATGGAAATCATACACATACCTGCTGCAACACAGAGCTGTCAAGCACACCAATATTTTTAATTCCTTGGAGGAACATTGGAAGATTTTCCATGACATGGTGGGCTTTATTGAGAAGAGAGCTGATACTAGAAACCACATCCAGTAGTGTGTTCAGTACATTGCCTATGTCAGATGGTATCTTAATCTTGGAAAAGAAGGAAAAAACACAATAAATTCCAATTAGAAACAAATCTTAAGCTTTCAATTACACACTCAAAATTATTCAGTCTTTTTAAAAATCTCATTATACAATGTTGCTTCAAACCATGTCTAACAAAGCTCCTTTAACTCTCCAGTTACTCTCAAATTCATCAAAATAAAAATTATCTGATAATGTTAGAACTGGCCTAGGATAAAACAGGAATTCAAATCCAGAGAACACATCTATAACTAGCAATCTGAAGATATCTCTCACACCCAAGATACGAATGAGATCTGCAACATCCTGTGTCCTATTCTCCAGTGTAAACAAGAACTTTTTCTTCAACAGATTCACGATGCTCAATGCAACAGTCTAATATTTAAATATTTTGTAAGTTACATTAAATCTAGCAATTGTTTTAGTTGCTTTAAGAATCACATTAGACAACAAACTTTATCGCCACACTATTCCTGGCGTTGCCTTTTTCATATACACTGCCTTTTACCTAAAATAACTCTGTGCATTTCATTCCCTATTTAACTGAAGTTCAGTTGGCTGTTGAGTATTTCCACCATGCAAATTTTGTCACTATGAATTTTCTATTTCCTTTGATTTTATATATTATTTAGATTGCATGCTAATACAAACTGATTAATTGTTACCTGTCAGCATAATAAAACCAACAATCTCACTATATACTTTCAACTGCTTCCTCTGAGTATCTTATTTTCATCCACCTTTGATTTCCTGCTATAATAATGTTTGTCTTTAATTTTCTTCTCAGCCTACACCTACTTTTACACATAAAAAAAACCTCACCAAATAGAATAGACCTTAAAAAAAAAATCCCATTCCATAAAAAATTAGTAAAACTTCCATAATAATTCAGGGTAAGCTGATAACATTTTATTCTTTGTTAGTAATTCATTATGGTTCATTAGGGCTCACACCCACCCCACTGTCCCTCACTCCATCGTGTTGGCAGATAATTCAGGAAGAATTATTTTCCCTCTCATATCTTAAACTATTCTGGGAAATCATCTTTTTATTATAAGTGTGTGGCCAAACTACCATACAGAATCCAAAATATAGCCTGGCATCCATGCCTTTAGAATAAAATATTCTTTTTCCCCAGTGTTATAACTGTGTTATTCTTGTCTAAGTCATTTGGCTTAAAATATGTAAAATATAAGAGGTTTAACCTTATAGATTGTAACACCTGGAAAAGCTTCCTGAAGGACCCAACTGAATTGCCTACATGATTTCTACGGCAAATAAAATTAATTCCAGAATGATATGAATTTTCCTAGAACATAATTTTATATTTCTTGTAATGTGAACTCCCATGTTTTAGTTCTGTTGATACCAGATCAGTCTTAAAAATGAAGAAGTTACTAAAGGCACGAACCTCACACTCTTCTAAGATAAAGAAAACTATGACTTCAACCTCCTGTGTTTTCTCTAAAGATTTAGTAATTAACTCTAAGTGATAATTTTCCTGGCAAAACAAGAAGTGGAATACAGTAGCGTCTACCAACTCAATTTTTTAACTGTTGTGTTTGTTCTGTGGAGCTAAATGATGACAAAAAAATGCCATACAACCAATGTTTGCTTCCACAGATAAAGAATATCTGAATTAATAATAGAAAGATGCATTTATCTACCTTCATTCTTTAGAACACCTTCAAAAGAAATACAAACAAACTCAATACTTACCTTGTAAATGATATGACGTAAATTCAAATTCTGTGTAATCAATACAAATATAGTATACAAGTCCAGTGCTGGTAAAGAACATATTTCTTCCACTACCAGAGAAGTTTTACTGCTTTCAGGTAGCTTTAGCAGCAGGCTAAGTACTTCTTCATCACATCTTCCAGTTAAAACTATCATAGAGGCACTGTAAAAAGCCTAACATATGCATATAAGTTAATTTATCTTTTTTCTCCCTGAAATGCATTGCATTCTTGTACAGCCAATAAGGTGAGAATGTGTGACACAGGAACAGGACAGTTTACAGTCAACACTTGAAATAATGGACTATACAACTCTGTATCACATTGATATGTTCTTACTTTATGTTTTATATACATATAAAAAGATGAAGTACATTTCTTATGAAGATTTACTTCCATTTGTAAACCGGTCAATCATTCATTCTATAAGCATTCATACCATAAACAGGAATATTTGCAATGTTGATCACACCCATTCTAGCATACACAGCTTTATTACAGAAACACATCCCTGGTAGTAACTCTAAACATGAGGTGTTATCACTGCTAGAACAGACACCGTCTGCAAAACACGCTGCTAACTCCAGAAAGCACAGCCAGTTAGAAAACCTGAGCTGAGAAGTAAAATCACTGAACAGAATTTGCTTGGTTTTCACCCAGACCAGGAAAGGTAGCTACAAACTCCTGAAATATCTGTGCTGTGAGCATTTGTCGGTCACCAGGGCACCCACTTCATCCAGTAGGGGGCGCACATTACCTCTAGACTTCTTTTTGCCTCCAACATACTTGTAAGAAGCTTTTCTTGCTGTCCTTGACCTCCCTCACCAGCTTTAGTTCAATAAAGGCCTTAGCTTTCCTTGTTGCATCCCTTCATCCTTTGACAAACTCCCTGTATTCTTCCTAAGTGGCCTGTCCTTCCTTCCATGTTTTATATATTTCACTCTCCAGATTAAGTTTGTCCAGTAACTCCCTGCTCAACCATGCAGGTCTCTGAACTCTCAACTAGATTTCCTGCTCTTTAGGCTACACTTATCTTGAGCCTGGAGGAAATGGTGTTTGTGTATTAGCCAACTTGCTTGGGTCCCCTTGCCTTCCAGGGCCCTGTCCCATAGGACTTCTCCAAGCAGTTCCCTAAGATTGCCAAGGTTGGCCTTTCTGACGTCCAGGGTAGAAATCCTGCTTGTGGCCCTGTGCCTGCTGTCTGTAATTCTAAACCCCATCATCTCGTGGTCACTACAGCCAAGGATGCCTCCTACCTACATATCCTCTACCAGTCCCTCTGCGTTTGTCAGTATAAGGTCCAGCATCACTCCTTCCTTGTCGGCTCCTCCAACACCTGCATTAGGAAGTTATCATCAATGCTCTGGAGGAACCTACTGGACTGACTGTGTCTGGATGTGCAACTTTCCCAACAAATGTCAGGGTAATTAAAGTCCCCCCATGACAACCAGAGCCTGTGATTTTGAGGCTACTTCTGGCTGCTTGAAGAAGGCCTCATCAGCTTCCTTATCCTGATCAGATGGCCTGTAGTAAACACCTACTACAATGTCTGCCATACTAGTCTCCCCCTTAACCCTTACCCACAAGCTTTCTACCTGCTCCTCATTGTCCCCCAGGGAGAGTTCAATACATTCCAATTGCTCTCTCACATAGAGAGCAACTCAACCACCTCTCCTTGTCAGCCTTTCCTTCCTAAAAGGACATAGCCATCCATGTCATGAGAGCTGCCCCATGATGCTTCAGTGATTGCAATGAGATCATGGTCCTGAGATCGCACACAGATCTCTAGTTCATCCTGTTTGTTCCCCATGCTGTGTGCATTTGTGTACAGACATTTTAGCGAGTTTGCAATGCTCGAGAACCTCCTGACTGGTACCAACGCTGAGGTAGCAGTGGAGGAGGCACAACACCCCTCAATTGTCTCCAGTTTGTTTTCTGCAGGACAGGTTTTTCCCCTTTCCCCCTTCATATCTAGTTTAAAGCTCTATCAATGAGCCCAGCCAATTCATGGGACAGAATCCTCCTTCCACTATGAGAGAGATGTACCCCATCTGATGCCTGCAGACCAGGTGTCATATAAACCTCTCCAAGATGGTGACAATATGTAATTTAACACTTTAGTTCTTAAGAGCATTTTAATTTCCAGGTTAATAAGACTTTTAGATTTTTATTTTGGAATAGAATTTTGCTTTTCTGATTCCAAATGATTTCTTATATATTCAAGTATTCACTATTTTTTGGTGCATGTACAAGAAATAGAATATGAATATGAATAGAAATATATTTCTGTGAGCAGCATAAAATGACACTGATTTGGACTTCTTGTGGAGGAAATTTTACTATCACCATTTCAGTCCATTTTTAACACATTCAGTGTATTATCTACTAGATTAAATCCCTCTGAACTTTCCTTAAAGCTTTGTGATTAACAGAACTAATCTAAACTCCTATGTTTGGCAAATGAATGCTTATAGTCTTCAGGTTACAGGTTTTGACCAATATCAAAACACTTAACCACATGGCAATGGGCGTGAACAGAGCATAATAGTATGGTAGAAATTAAGGGTAAGTGCAATAAGCACAAACACATTGCAGGCTTACTCTTACCATTCAAGATGCAAGCAAAGTAGTACTATACAATCAGAGAAATACAGACTGTAATGGGCTTGCAGCAATCATTAGAGTTATCGGGCACTGGCTATATAATAAACATGCCTATAAACATAATATATTCATAACATAACATTATAATAATATAATAGCAGTATACTATATAATATTGTAATATAATATAATATTATATTGCACATAAACATAATGTACATGCCTAAATCATAGCTTGAAAACATACTTGAGCATCTTGCATAATCAGTAACAGACACAGGCTTTAATGTTCAACTTGGACTGGGGAAGGATTTAAACACTTAACTAAATAAAAAAATCTGTATAGATAAGCAAATGTGAAGTATGTGCATATATCTAAACTCTGAGTAGGACTTCGTCAAAAAAATAAGGATAGCAAGTAATTTGAAAATACAGTCAAATAGCATAATCATTCCAAAAGATCAAAAGTGCAGCAAATCCCATTTAACTGAATTGTTTCCAGATGACTTGTCTCTTTACCATTTCCTGGTACCAAAATAACAAGCTTACAATAAAGGCAGTCGCACTGCCAAAGGAGCAGAAGAACAAATCATCTATAAGTACTTATGATGGTCTGAACTGCCTTTTTAATAGCCACACTTTCCACGAACAAAACCTGCAACTCTTCTGCAAGTGGAGCACCAGTGACACCCTGTGGCTGCATGGTTGACTGATGAGTTTATACCAATTGTGCCCCATTACTTTGTCATACAAACATTAACAGAGAGAATCCATAAGTTAGGTTTTATTTTTCATTATTTTCACTCATCACTGGGATCACAGGAAACAGCAGCTAAGGTAACACACACAGTCCTTCAAGCAGAACATTTAAACAATCCACCCTTTAGAAAATTCTCAAGAGACGAGATAAAGCAGAGAGAAGACAGCATACTGGTAAGATAATGTAAGAACACTGAGGGCCACACAAAGGAATTTTTAAAAATTATAAATAACTAAATAAAAATCATACAATTCCATACTGAAAAGATCAGAGATGGGAAGATACAAAATGAATGCAGGAAACCTCACCTTTACTACTGTATCAAGATAGCAAGGCTCAAATTCCATGCCAGCAAAGAGGGTAAAACACTGCTGAAAGTAATGAAGTAGTGCCATTTAAACCAGAAGACTAATAGTACTATAAATTCATTTCTTAATGCTTCGCATTGTTATTTTGGAGTCCTAAATCTCACCAAATATTTCACATAGAAGTGACAAGTGAAAATATAAGATTCCACACAAAGTTGTTTGCTTTTTTTTCAGCTGGCACATCAGGCTATAGGCTGATCCATTATTTGAAAAGCTTTTCCTAGACTTTTACCTTTGACTGAGAGATACTGGATTCCAAGATGGTACTGATAGTTTCTTCAGAAATATTGACAGAAGAAGCAATGTCCATCCTCAGTTGAGTAAGATTCTGCACACACTCTTTGATTTTCAGATCTGGAAGAGAGGAAGAACAGTTCCAACAGTCAGCTTAATTAAATTGCCCGCAAACTGTATCCCTTTTGTTAGATTTATTCTGCGGGGTGATAAAGGACACAAAAAGCTTCATATTGTATAATTCACTTCTATTTCAAATGTAAAGGTCGCTCTCCTGTCAGACTGAAAGCCTTGTGCATCTAATTTGCCTTATTGTACAAGAGCACAGTTTATCCTACATTGAGAACAACTGAAATTAGTGAAGCAGCCTTTAGTATTTAAATACTTTCTTCTTCCACTAACTTAAGTCCTTTCATCTTTCTAATGAATCTCTGCATCTTATTGGACAAGCTGACAGGGTAAATATGCTGTGATAACTCAAGCACACGTATATGCACATATGTACACAATGAATATATGTTGTATTAAATCAGTAGTGCCCATAAGAAGTACATCTTTAAAGTCTGAAGAACAATGAAACAGTTATTGTCCCACAAAATTACATGGCAGTGTCTCATAAAAAGAGAAGAAAGCAGGAACCCACCATTCAAAAAATTAAAATTACTGAGAAAAGATGCCGCTGGATTTTCTGACAACTGTAGCTCCAAATTTTCAGCCACCCTGAAATGATAATTAATTTCATAAATTATCAGAACTAAGTCATTGACATTACTATGTTTTAAGAGTAACATGAATAGTGAAACAGCCACTAAACGAGGAAAAAGGATCACCTGATGCTCTATGTTCACACACTGTTCATATAGTAAACAATTCTACCGACATTCTGATGTTTTATTTATATGGTGCAGGGATCATCATCTTTCATGTCTAAATTAAACTGAAAATGTAGTGGTCTCCCACGATGGCTAAATATTCTGGCAAACAGTAGCCTACAGGGAAGCACAAGCCTAGCAACATCTCACTTTCATGTTTGTTACTGAACACATAGCTTTTAAACCTAAAGATGAAAAGCACTGCAATCCAGGATGAATAGTCAACTTACTTGCAATTAAAGTAATAAAGAGTATACATGTATCAGATATTATTTTCCATTCAAAAACTGGACATGAAACTGTTGTCCATAATAGCAGCTTTTAAACTCAAGTTATTCTATACTATTATTATAATTCAGAGACCATTCAAGTTCATTATGAAAACAATCCAACAGTCAACTCAGTATAATAACAATTATAACAAGGCCTGCTTCTAACTGACAGCAAGTTTTAAATACTCTGTAGTAGCATTTTTACTCATTTACTTAAAACCTACTATTTTTCCTCAAGGGAATAGGAATTATCTGAAATTATTTGTTGAAGGCTGTCACTTTACAAGCACCACTGGTTTTTCTTATTGTTCAAACCCTTAATTGATCTGAATGTATTTTTTGCAAAAGATATTCAGCTGCTGAGAGGACAAGACCACAGCAAAACACCTAAGAAAACCCAAAACAGAACAAACAAATAAATACTATTAAAAGTTTTTACCTAACCAAGGTCATTGAAAATTTTCTTAGTTGTGATTCAAAGCATTCTCCTTGTGGAGCAGCATGATATGTCGTAAGTGTTAAGCAAAATTGTTAGGGCTAAAACTTTGCTAAATTAAATACTTTGTGCATTGTATCTGCTAATTTTTCAGTTAAATAAACAAAGTCTAAGGAGACTTTAACAGTATTTCTCGTGTCATTACGCAGATATATGCACAAAATAACATCTCTAACAAGGACTGTTTGGGGTGCCAAGACATAAAAGTCTTTACATTTGCAGTCTTCTCTGTATATTCCCCAACATTAGTTGACATTCACAGCTGCCATCACTGGTATTCTGCAAGGCCATCAGGAAGTTCTCCAAACTAATATAAAGTTTTTGGTTTATATACACCATACTCTCACAGTCCTCCTTATTGAAAGCAGGCCATGGTATTTCAATATCCTGCAAAACATATAGTTATCAAATTAATAAGATTATGTTATTGCTTGAAGAAGGTGGTCTTGGTAACTAGGAGATGCGTATTTGTAAATGAGAATACGGGTAAGGTAATACTCTTTTGTATTTGTAATTGAAACTGGGTGAGAGTGTTTCAAGAACCAAGGAATTTTGAAAGACCTGAGTTTTGGAAACAGATGCATCCATTAACAGAAATTCCTGCATTTTAAATTAAATAAGGGTTTTGTTGGTTGGGTTTTTTTAACTTTACAATGATTATTTTTATGAGTTTCAAAATGAAGTTGTTCAAAATAACTTCAATTTGCACTAAGCAACCCAACTGTGTAGTGTCCACTTTTATCTCTTATCTTTTCTCCTGAATATTCATCTTTCTGAATTTGCAAGGGTGTTTTGGGTTTATTTAAATCATTGCAGAAGTAGGTCATAGAATGGTGGTGACCATGGAAATTTATTCCTTCTGCATAAGTCTACTTTGCGATATGAATTATACCTCTGATGTATGATTACTTTAAAAATTTCTGTTCATATCAGCAAGAAGTCCAGGTAAACAAGCTAGTAGATCTATTTCATAAAGAGGAGGTAAATTCTCTATTAAAAGCACAACAGTTATTTTGCCTGTGTGTGCTTCCAAAAAGCCTGCTTCCAACTCTGGACGATTCTTCACATGCCAAATGGTATTCTTTCCTCCTGATAATTTCATTCACTGTTAAAGGAAACCAGACTGTCCCTATCAGGCAACCACAATCGCTATTTAAGCTTGAATGACTGTCCAAGAACTTGATTTGTATCTAGCTGATTTTACAGCTGACCCTATGACGAATTAAAAGTATAAATGTACTCTGATTCATTAAATTAGCAGTATCAAAAAAAATCTAAATTTAAATAAAATATTATTTTAAAATAGGCTAGTAATCTAGTTATTTTAGTTATAGGAATTCTATCCTTCATTAGATTTATAGTTTTCAAAGCTCAACAATGTTTACTTCAGGAACTCTTTCACAGTATTGGTACCAAAAGCATTGGAGCATTACATATACAAACCTCAGCTTTGTATATCCACCATGGGGACTCATCATTTAAACAGTAAGAAAAATAGAATAAATTTTCATTAATTTCCAATGTTTAATGCATATTGTAAAGAACAATTTTAGGTGTGGAAACCACTCAAACCTGAAAATAATCTTGAACCAGAGTTATTCCTTCAATGACAGAGAGGAGTAAGTGACTTGTTAATCCATCTTTACACTTTGTAACAACACAGTAAATTTTGTCAATGACAACTGGATGTTCTGCAAGAGAAAACTATGAGTTAAAAAAAGTAAATAAATTACTGTAATTGGATGAAAAGTTAAACAAATAATATAAGGGACAGATTAGTTTTTAAAAGCAAATAAAAAGTCTAATGTGTTAAAACATTGAGAAATATTTCTGGCTAAATTTATTTAACATTGTAGAGGGCAAGACAGGCCAGTTTGATTCCATTTACTTTACTTTCCTCCATTACACCTTCCTAATCAATGATGATAATAATAAGATCAATACCTACTACAGAACCAGAGTAGAAAAAATCTTTGCTCTTTTAAACAGAAAGCGTAACTCTGAGAAGCTGTGTATATTAACCATATCTACTTCCTTTGTGGACAGTTTCCCCTGAGCCTATTTCCCTATGGAGACATCAGGATGTTACCAATCTTCCAGTGAGCAATAACTTGCAAAACACAGCTGCAAGGGGAGGGAAATAGCCCTTACATAAATATTTTGCATACCTAGGGATAAAGAATCCATATAAGGGATGTTTATCATCTGATCATACATGGAAGAAGTTTCTACCCAAGCTTGCAGCACCCATGTCCCAGGAAAAAAGATTCCATTCCCTACCTTTAGTGAGTATATGATATAGCAGGGAAGGAGTTTGGCCTAACAACTGGATTCTGGTTTATATAAGCAACAAGTTAATGTTTTTCCCCCATGTTTTTTTTCCTTATGTTTAGTTTACAAGTCAAGAATGAAGAATAATAAACATTCACCACTGTTTCTAAAGTAAAGTACTGTTTTCAAAGTAAAGCAGTTTTCATCTTTTCTCACTAGGTTGAATAACTTTCTGTATCAAATGAAACATCCCTATGATCAGAGTATTGAAATAAGAATTACAAAAACTTAGTTACTTCTCTCAATAAACAAAATGTTCTTCAGGTGTCAAAGACACATCCCAGATACCTGGCACACATTTTCAGTTTCACTTGTTCTGAGCTCAACATTGACTTAAAATATGCTGTCTGAAAAGTAAAGCTTTTGGTTTCTCCAAAAAAAAAAAAAAATTAAAAAAAAAAAATTGCACCCTTAGGTCAATACAGAGCCCTTCTTGAAGTGCTCATCTTGGAGACCTATATGGAAGGAATATAATAAGCCTAAGACACTGAAATTTATACAATTTGTTGAAGGTGAAGTTATTCAGCTACAGTAAGCTGATCTATTAACTCAACATTGACAGAAGTGGGAGGTGCCCTTTCTTCTACATACTTCCTCATTTCTCCTTTCTGTCAGCTATATGCTGCCCCATACAAATGGATCATTAAAAACAAAAACAAAACCTCTGTGACTAGACTCTGTTCACTAGCCTGTCAAAAAAATATCCAGTATAAGGAGTAGAGGTCCTGGTGTGTCAGAGTAAACCCAGGAGGAAGAGAAAGAGCACATGGCTGAAAATGAGAGAAGAGGAGTTTCAAGACCTGCTGCTTCCGTGGAGATTTTAAACCAACATGACCACTCCAGAAAGAAGTCATCCTTTACGTGATCTGAATCAAATTTTTTCCTGTGCTTCTGTTGGTTTAATTTCCAGGCCTCAGTATTCTCTCCTTGCTTGGTGTCACACAAATTAATGCATTTTTACAAAAGATTGTTTAGAGTAAAGCCTTACATTGTAACACTAAAACTTATGGTGACCTATGCAGTCATTACTGTGGTAACCAACCTGAAAAGATTTTAAGAGTATTCAAAATCATAAACTGCAACTTCTGCAATAGTAGGATACTAGCAGGGTCTAAATGTTTCTGAAGAATCTTGCAGATTTCAGGTGGTCTGCAGAAAGATTAATAACAAAGTATTATTTTCACAAGGATAGCACAGAAATTTTTCAACACAACGATATATGGTTGTAATCTTCAATTGGCCATATAAGGATTTTAATGTTAACAATTAGATTTGTCTGAACTACTTTAAAGTCAGAACAAATACTTCCATGTAGAAAAAAACAAACCACAACCAAACAGATTTTCATAAAGTTAACAAGTCAACAGCTTTCTTAAGCCCTTAGGAGTGCTTGAAAGTATACCTTAGCAAAATAAGTAAAATCCTAACGTCTTAGAAATCCTGAAAGTTTCCAGCATATACTGACTTGATGGCAAAGAGAATAATACCCAAAGTTTTTGATAATTAGCATTTGGGGAAAACAAACCCCTTCTCTAGTATTTTGATTTTACAACAGATTTAGCTAATACCTGGCCCTGCTGATCATTGGTTTCACATATTTGCATGAAATTCATCATAAAGATCTAAATACCACATGAGGGTCATGCATCAACTTCAATATGCCATTTCTCATCTGGTTTAATGTTAACAGGATGAGTAGCTCTACCAGCAAGATACCCTAGAGTTGTTGGGAGTAATTTCCTTGTGGGATTCATTCAGTGACTATTACCTAAATGCAGTAACCCAGTCTAATTAAAAGTCTAATACTTTTATTAAAGGTCAGTAAACTTTTTCCTGAATCAGTTTTCTCTGCTGCTGGATTACACTCAATTTATCTGGCAAAAATGATCTTGGGCTCGGGACTCCTTTAGAAACTGTTTGTTTTTATAACTTAATGCTATAGTCCCAAAAGGATCAGCTTGTTGCATAATTTGTCAGCAAATTTCAGTTTAAAATATTTCAATTGCAATATATCTATATTTGGATACAGAACAGGGTAAAAACAAAAACCCAACCCACAAAACCAAACAAACTAACCAAGTCCCACAACCCCAAACAAGAAACACTACCCACAAAGTATTATTCCCAAGTATTCCTTAATATTTAGCTCCATAGCAAAATGACTGTTGTCCACCAATAACTGCTGGGTTGGTGTTCAGACTTGCAAGTGTTTTAAAACACTGGTATCTTAAGATATTCTGTTCTACACTAATTCCAAAGAAACCATAAAGCATGTGCATCAACATTGATTAAGCACATCAATAACCTGGTCCACACAATATAACATGATACCAATTACGGCTCGCCTGAACAATATAAATTGATACAAGACACTGCTGTAAAGTATCTTGAGTAATCAAGAACAAAAATCTGAAATGTAACAATAATTAAAGTTTTGATAGAACTGCTTACAAAGAACCCTTCTGACATTGCCAGCATACTGTCTAAATGAGTACACAGAAAACTCTCACCTTATTTCTGCCATCATATCCTTATGCAAATCCTTTAGTAAGGAGGTGGTTTTGTTCCTGTCATGTCCTGTAGTAGAATGAAATATCATTTGCAAGATCTCTTGCATGATCTCCAGAGTTCTGTTTTGAGACTGAGTAGAAAACCTGCTAAGTTGTGCATTATCAAAAAATGAATCAATGAAGTCAGCCATCTGAAGTTCAATATTATTTGCATGCAGAGCTTCTTCTATAACAGCAAGATCAGCAATTATATGAGGGAGACTGTTTAGCAAAACTGAATTAGCAGTATGGTTATTACTCAGTTTTTCTCTGCTAAGATGACCATCACCAAACAATATACTATTGTAATCTTCCTTAGATGTATTTTGGAATAGTTCCAGAAAGTCAATAATGTCTTTGACAGACAGAAGTAAGTCATTTGATGAACTTTCATTAGCCATAAGGAGAATTAAGATATGCATTATTTTAGAAATATTTTCATTGTTACATTCACATAGAAAGCTGTTCAAATTCTCTTGTATGTCTTCAAAATTTCTTAACATAGCATCTACAGATGACATATTAAACTGCTGTATTAAAGCATCAACAGACATTGAAGAGGACTGTTCAGTGGCTAACCTGAGTAACTGCAACTCTTGGTCTAACACTGTAAGTAAGTGTCTAACATCAAAATTCACCAATAAATCTTCTATGCTTGCAACCAGAGGAAACCAGCTCTCAAAGTTATCAGATACATTACTGTTTTCATTTAAAGTGGATAATATCATAAGCATTGAATGTGTCTGGTTTCCAACAGAAGACAATGTTATTAAGGGTTGAATTACAGAAAGAAAAGAAAGGACAGCTTCTGTATCCAGGAGTGCAGAAACTTCACTGGTCATATTCTTAACATTACCAAGAACAGTCTTTATAAGTGATGTTCTTGAATGTCTGTCCCAATTTAGACCACCATAAAGATCATTCAGCTGTTCAAGGATACCTTTGACCATCTCCATTTCCACCATTGGCTTACTGCCCAATGCTTCCATGATTCCTAAAGCCACCTGTGCCTTTGGAGTGGAGGAACAATTGACTGAGTATGTATTATTCAACTGCAGTGGCACAGCATAGAGGGATAACTCGTTCCAAAAATCTAGCACCTCTTTGAGAACTGAGCCATTTGCATGAGAGAGCTCAGAAAACTTCAAAAGAATAGAGTTCCATTCTTGTATCTGATGAAAAAAGCATGTCAGATTGTGAGTGATATCTGTCTGAAAGTCTTCCATACTGCATGAGGAACTGTCTTCCAGAGTGATGAGTTTCAGCCCCTTAATTACTTCAATGACTGCATTGTAACTAAGAGTATAATTGCTACGCACAAAGTCACAAGGTTTAAAAGTAGGATCACTCTGAGGTGCTGCTGTCGTAAGAGCCCAGCAGAATGCTACAGAAAAACACACTGAGAACTCTGAAGGTTCATCAGACATATCTGTCAATGTCTCTAGTAATGTTAGAAGACTTTCTACTTGATTAGAAAACTCTTCAGTAAAAATTGGCATTTTTTCTTCCTGAGTTAGTATGAAAGCATATACTTCAGTTAGGGCTTCTGTGATGTTTCCATGAGCTACCCTTTCTGTAAGGCTGATAATATTGAGAATGAGCTGAAACACCTCTTCTACATTGTAGAGCTCAGATTTTCCAATGAGTTGTGTTATTTGCCTTAAGCCAGTGATGTTCAAATTACACAAATTGTTCTCAAATGTATCCCACCATTGTGTTAACATCCCTAACTCAGAGTTCTCAATATACAAAGGTCTGATATTTTTAAAGAAAGTATCTAGGCTTCTCTGGACTTGTTTTAATTGACTTGTCAAGAACTCAACATCCATGTTTCTCATATTTTGCACCAGGGCTACCATATTATTCAGAAGCTCTTTATCATCTCTTAATGGAAAACCAGTAAAAATAGATTTGAAAATTTTAACTCCCTTCCTTGCCAGTTCAATATTAAGTGCTACTCTTTCTATCAGTTCCTGGAGAAATGTTTTCAGCTCACCCTGCAAGTTTGATTCTAGTTTACTCATATATTGAAAGAATTCCATCAACACACTGGTATTTTTCTCATGCAAGAAAGGTTCAATCACAATATCCAAATGGGAGGAGTTGTTCGCTTGGATTTCCAAAGTTGCATTTTTCAGAAGAGTTTTAATTTCTGCCAAAAGCTCTATCAATGAAAGCTGAACATGGTGAAAAGAACTATGGAAGATTCTTGAAGTCTTGTTAAATCCACGGACCAGCTGACTTAAATGGGTCTTATTTGATGTGTACAATGAGTGCCCTACTAAATCGTTCATAAGCATTTGTATTTGCCCTCTAGAATTATTGAGAAGTGTAAAAATAAATTCAAGCATACCAACATCATCTTTTACATAAAATTCAGGGAGAAAAAAATTTAAACTTTCTATAATATTGAAATAAACACTTATACAAATCACCTCAGAACCAGTTACAGAACATTCGGGGAGTATCAAATTAAATATCAAATTAATCAAGTCCATCACATTCCATAGCTTATCATCTGTCTCAATGCTTCCAAGAGATTTCAGTAGGAATAAAATATGCTTTGCACTTTCAAGGTGAGAAAGTGACTTGCATTTTTCACTGAGATTTCTTAAACTATGTATCCATCTACTACAATCTTCTGCTTCACCCACTGTATAATAAATGTTTAGTAAATAATTAAGATGAGATGAAAAATTTGTTTGGAAATTACTTCTGTCTTCCAACATAATGTCCAAAATTAGCTTGGTAATATTCCGGAAAATGCTAATACAAGCTATGTATTTGCTTTGAGATATACTTTTAAATAAAACAGTTGTATCTTTCATCTCAGTGAGAATAATTCCAAGTTCCTTTTCAGAGAGCTTCAAAATAGTAGAAAGGGAATTTCCAATGGAAAACACTGCAGCACCCCTATCATCTTCCTTGGATCCTCCCGCAATGAAAGTATCAAGCCAAGAATTCAAAAACTCTCCATTAACAATCCTGAGTATAGATTTCTGCAATTTGGTTATCATTATTCCCATCATCTCTAAAACATTTTCTAAACTGTTATCTTTAAGTGAGCTTGTCACATCAACTGCATTTTTAAATACATTTTGAAGATTAGCAAGGAATGCTTCAAAAACTTTCCAGTCATTTATTTCACCATTTTCTTTAAATATGATTTTTAATAGATTCGTTGTTGCTCTTGTAGCTTCCACAATAGCCATAGTTGTGTTATTGCACAGTTCATTGGGAGTTCCGTTTAAAAGACTTTCAGAGAGATTTGCCAAATCATTTCTTAGACAGACAAAAAAGGTTGAATTCAAATTTAAGATTTCAGACGTCTCTTCAAAAATTTCTGTCCAGGTTTGAAGCCATGTAAAAGTGCAGTGCAAAGCAGAAGGCACACTTAGCTTGTCTCCTGAGTTTGTTATATTAGACAGAACATTGTCCAGTGGAAGCAGAAGGAAGTTGTAAACCTCTGCTGAATGATCTGCAGAAGTAATGTTTGACAGGTAAAAATCATCACACCCATTATTTACCAGGCATTCTGGGGAGATATCAAGAAAATATTCCAAATAACAGAATGCAGCTGTTTGGAGATCTTCATCTGTAAACAAAGTTTTAAGGCTGTTCAGAGTGATATAGACAACGTGCATCCCTTCTTTTCCTTTCTCTGCAAGAGACTGGGCCTGAAACTTTGTGTGGTTGTAAATGATTAGTAACTTTTCACAGAGAGATTTACTGGTGAAGTTCCAAAGAATATCAAAAGTTTCAGACAGAAAAGCGAAAACTTGGTCCCTGTCTTGGAAACCGTGCCATACTTGAAAAGATGAAATATCTTTTGAAGTATCATAAAGAAATGTTAACAGAGTGCTATTGCTATCAATATTTAAGACCAGATCATCATTCTCATGTAGAGAAAAAAGTGTTTGAAAAAGTGAGTCCATACTCTTACTGTTTAATTCTTGGATGTTTTTGAAGAAATTCTGCACAATTTCTTCTAATTCTTGTACTTTATATATAAAAGTTTCATTAGAGTGTAATAATGAGGAGGCATTACTCACTCCATGAATTATGCTGAGTGACACATTGACATAATTGTCAGTCAATGAACCAACCTCATAGAGATTCCTTAAGTCTTTACTTAAGTGTTTTAGATAGTTTAAAGCAGCAATATCTAACTCTGGCCAATCAGTCACGGTATTTGGGACCAATAACATACTCCCATTACAGATTTTGGTTTCTGTAACAGAAAATATAATTCTAGATAAGGCCTCCAGTACCTCCTTCTCTTCCACCTGATTCAAGTGAAAGAACCGAGCATCAATTTCATAGAATAAAATTTTTACTATATGCCAGAAAGCTTCTGTCTTCTCTTTCATCCAGAATCTCTGAAGAGGTTGGAAATTTTTACATAGCTCATTATGGAGTTCAGAAACTGCAAGCGAGAAATTGGTGGCAGATTCCTTCCCCTCAGCAAAATTTTTCACCTGTATAATTGTATTATTCAAGATATTTTTGATTAGAGACTGGTTTGAAGAAAATGAAAAATCAAGCATTGTAATTTCTTCTAGTAGTTCTAAAAGATGAAAAATATGATCCTTTTCCTTTACACTAAGAAGACTTAAGTTTTCTTCTCTCTTCAAAAACTCTTCAAGCGATGTCATAATCCTGAAAAAAAATAACCAAAAAGAAAAAAATTTGTATTTATCTAGCAGTCTGACAAGAATTGGATCAATACATATTTTATAATTTTATAATACAGTTTTATTTACTTAAAGATCAAATCTAATTTCAATAGTAACTGTATCATCTACCTTGTAGTTCCTTACAACAGCAGCAGCAGAGCAATTTCCCTTTATAAAAAAAAATTACAAATGTACCATTAAATTATTGAAAAATTTGACTGGAGTCTCTCTCTTCACAGTAGATAATGGTTTGTATCTTGCAGATTTAAGCTCAGATGATGATTTTATAGGACAGAAAATCTCATTCAACGAAGGATAGATTTTTATATGAACAAGTAGAGCTTTTACAATGTCCAATCAAGTCCAATATTATAACTTCCAGAAGCAATGCACATCATTCAATGTACAGTTAGAAAGTATCAGTTCCTGTGCTCTGACATTGATTTTTCATGAGGCTCTGCCAACTCCAACAAAGATTTAACTCCCTGTATCTACAACTTATGTCTTCTCTAGAACATTTCAGATCATTTTAAGTCCTTTAGAACAAACCCAAACAAAAACCAGCCCAAACAAACCCCAAACAAAGACTATAGCTCTTAAACAACTTTACTTTGCATAAATCGTGCAGAATAATTGCACTATTAAAACATATGCTGTCATCAGAATACCTGAAATCAAAGTACAATCTTTACAAGCTCCTAGTTGCACTTGTCCCGAAATAGGAATTGAAAGCATTTCCAAAGTTGCAACAAAACAGATTTCTACTAGATTAGTGACCAACTGCTAAAATAATTTTACTATATAGGAAGATTTGGATTGCTTCAACAAAACAAATAATTCTGAAAAGTACAAAATTATAGACATATCTTCATATAAGTTTCTTATTAAGTGATAAGCCAAACAGGGAACATTAAGAAATGTTAAAAAAACATTAAAAGAAATCTTAGCGTCCAAGTACCCTAGATAAGATTCTAAAATACATATATATATGGACACATAGAATTACATGGTAATTGTTTTCCATAGTAGGCATCTGTTCCAAGATCTCCTGCACAAAATAACATGAGCAAAAAATTCCAGAAGAAAAATCTCACCAATTTCAGATACACTGGACTTGCCATGCACAAGTAATCCTTGTAAAATACAAGATCCTACAGTAATGCTTCTTATAGATGCTGAGTCACAGCAACTATTTGTGGGAATTAGACTTCCTTTGCAGAACAAGATGAAGCAGGTCCTAGCTAAAAAATGCTTAATTATACACAGCTGCTCTTTTCTGAGTCCCCATCATGTACTCTGGTCCTCTGCTGAACCTCTAAAGTAGCTATACTCTGAATCACAGATTTAATTTATTTTTAAGAATGTGTATGCATCAGCACAATTATTTGTCTCTATATGAGGTTTGAATTACTTAACAAAAACAAACAAAAAACCCAGATAAAAATCAGAAATCAATTAAATGTAATGTGAAAATAAATATTCAAGTTGACTTGAACTTTAGAAGACAAGTTGCAGAAAGGTAAGTATTAACTTACAGGTCATGAGATGCAGCATATCCTTCTGAAAAGTAGGCATTCAATTTCTCATTCCATTGCTGGATCAGAGTATTTATTTCTGAAAAAGTTTTCCTGGCTTCCTTTTCATTTAGAAACTGAGACTTTATATCAGCTATGATTCTTTTGAGTTTCTGAAAAAAGCTGCTGCTGCTAAACCACTGCTGAAATACCTAGGAGATTGAATACAAAACAGAAGATACCTTGTTAGAGAATTAAATCTTTCTTACAAAGAAAATATATTAAGAAAACCAAACATAAATAACATTTAGAGCAGAATTTATCCCTAAAAATGTGTCTGGTCTCTGAAATGACTGGCCTGACAAAGCTTGATTTTTCAATACAATTTGGACTGATGCACAAGTTGTAAATACAGTGTGCTACATCGCACACAGAACTAACATCCTATGTTTGCTGTCCTCACCCAGTGACCAAGGAATTAAGTAAAAAGGTGGCCTGAGACTGAAACCAAGTAAAAGCTGAACTTCACAGTCAGTTAGTCTTGCTTTCCCTTTAAGGACTTCTGTCTACACTATCAAGATGATAGAAGAGAACAGCCTCAATATTTCTAGGGTCCCATTAGACAGAGATGAAAAAAGAATCTGCATGCTCCCATCGTATAGCCCAGTATACCAAAGCCTGGCCAAATCTACTGACTTGCTCTCCTTTTCTCCACCATGAGGTTTGTTTGTTTTTTTTTTAATGCCAAGTGGTTATAACGGATTTTTACTACAAGAGATGTCCTGTTCACTAAGGGAATTCCAGTGGCCAGAAGCTTAAGTACTTCAAGTTCATCATAACGATGTCAACTCTTGCAAAGAGTTTTATAATCATGGCTGAAATTATTACTTGACTTTCCTACACCTAATACAGGAGTGAGTGCATTACTTTTGGTAATCACATTCAGTTATTACTTCATCACATATTGGTGAAATCTTTATAAAGTGAGAAATCAAAGGCTACATTTTTGAGGAAATGCAGAATAAGCCTTCTTTAGATAATATTGCAAACATCTCCAGAACATCTTGATACACAGATGGTTTGGTTTTTTTAAGGGAAAAAAAAAGAACCTCACACACACAAAAAAAACCAACAAAACAAAACACCCACCAAAAGCAAACACTCAAAAAAAACCCTACAAAAACCACAATAAAAACACATTTCAGTGGAAATGGACCAAAGCACTACCACTAAGGCAGCTAGAAAAATAACTACACAAATGTCATCATAGAGACTGCATGCCAAGATCCTCTGCCAGAGCAGAATTGTAAGATGTTACACTGGAGATTTAATCTTAACCCATTCAACATGCTTCAGCCATGATTGCCAAAGACAGTGGAGAATAATTAAAAATAAATTAATTATACACTATATCATTGGAGGCCTGTAGTCTGCTTTCATCTGTGTCCAAAATTCAGGCTCAGGTGTGATAGTAAATGGGTCCTCCTTGTGTCAGACCTCTCCAGTGCTGTATAATTCACTACATTCCCTATTAGATTTCAAATCTGTATTTGAGTTAGAGAAAATCTGATTAAATGGACACACAGTGATAGATTACACTTCCACTGTAATGATTTTTTGTAAGGATTACTTTGTCTTATTAGCAAGATGAAAAATTTAATAACAGTAACATTTATTAGGTAATTCATACCTTTTAAGTGGGTTACTGTTGACAGCCTACATGCAAAAATTAGGAATTTAATAAGTAAATAGATTAAAGTGCACCTGTCCATAGAGTCTGAGCTTGCTGACAGCATGAACAAGATACAGTTTGGCCTCATGCTGCTCAGAAATACAGTCCTCTTCATTAGTCTCTCTGTTTGCTTCATCTTCTGTCACACTGGACAAAGCAGAACATACAAACTGCTCCACTGTCTCTCCTGTGGGAATCTGGCATGGACATGAGAAATTGATGAGTATCTCAAGAGAGCTGTTGAGTGTTATCTCTGCTATCAACTTACATAACTAGTGAGAAAGGAAAAAAAAAAAAAAAAAAAAAGAGTATCCCATAGCCTCCTTCAGTGAGAACAAAGCCCATTTTTAATTCTGGGGCACATGTTTCAAATTACTCCACATGTAGAGTGCTGTGGCCCCATTAGGGGACTTGCACAACAGGCAAAATAATGAGACTTGTATATGCAAGCAATTTTCACCATTCAGCTACACCACTGTAATTTGCAGGTTAATTCGGAAACGACTTGACAATGATAAAGTACACCTACACTAGAATTCTGCATTAGAATAACTGTGGCAAAGCAATTTCACAATTATAAAAAATACTGATGTAAAAAGCCTTCAATAATACAAGACATCTCAAACAGTGATTACATGCTGCAGACTAGTCTTAAATAGGAATTGGTGTGTTTCAGCAGTGTGACCAAGAGCGTAGAATTTTTTCCTCATAGATTGACTTCTAAATTCAATGTTGAAAGATTCAGAATAAAAAAAAATACTGTAGCATATTTTAATTCTCCATATTAATGTTTTTCTGACATACTTTATATCCTAACTCCTTTAAAAATTGACTCAAAAATTTATTACAAGTTTTGCAAATATTTTGACACCAAAAGAGCTGAGGCATTAGATACAGAATTGAAGTGCTCAGAACAGATATTGTCGAGGCCGACACATTTCCTCTCATACTTTTTGAGGGTCTGACATAT
The DNA here is from genome assembly GCA_024611195.1 of Ceyx melanurus. Classification (NCBI taxonomy): domain Eukaryota; kingdom Metazoa; phylum Chordata; class Aves; order Coraciiformes; family Alcedinidae; genus Ceyx; species Ceyx melanurus. The sequence continues at coordinate 27,707 of JANHGL010002818.1, forward strand.
TTCCTCTCTTACTTTTTCAGGTTATTCAATGATCTAACACAAACACACAATATCAAGATACTGGTTTAAATAGCTAGTGAGTTGAGTTGACTGAGATTACACAGCCAACCATAGCTACGAGGTTGCAGTTAAAATAAATTCCTTACCAGCTATCACTGATATTTCATTAGAAAACCATTAAAAATAAATTTTTAATCTCTCCCTTTGTGAAAATTAGTTACTTTTTTATAATGAGCTCTTCTGAAGTACAACTTTTGACTGTACCTGACAAAGAACAAACAGATTTCTGAAAATTCAAAACATGTTATCTTCAAAAACCATGAACTTTAGTAGAAATTCAAAAGATGTTTCAAGTTTTTTGCAGTTTCAACCAGACCATCACAACAAATCATTTGGGTATTTGGGTCTAGAAGACAGTTTAGAAATCCTCTGTGAAAATATGTTTTCTTCAAAATCTGACACATCGCCAGTATATTTAAGTAGCCCCAATGAAACAACTCATCTCATCAGTCAAGTAATTTATATCTAGACTGCACCACTGAGAATAAAAGATACTTTAGGAACCTTAATTTATGAACCGTAAAAAAAACAGGAATTCTTTCCCAGCAAACCAAACCAGATGAAAAATGCTACCTCACAAAGTAATCTGGGCAGCTTCAAATTCAGGATTTATTTTTAAAGCTTACTGGAGTAATGCTCAAAATTCTCTACAGGATTGAACAATAAACTCAGGACTCTGCCATATACAGTGGTGAGTTTAGAGAAGCCTAAATTAAACACAACTAGATCTTTCAGCATCTTCATGTGATGAAAATTCAGATTAAACTGAATACGTGTATTTTGTTGGGAAAGAAGCCAAGATATAGCAGTCTTGTAGCTGCTTCACAAATATAAGACATGACTATGACTTTTATAAGGCATGAAAAATCCCTGCACAAATAAAAACAAAGATGAAAGAGAGGGATACTGAAATTTTCAAGTGATTTACCTTTGTTAATTGTGCTGTATAACTTAGCAGCTTCTTAACATGAAGATCATCAAAACCAAACCTGGATTCAAGTTCTGCTCTCACAGCATGTGGATTCCACAAAACATCCCCGAGAGAAAGATCATACTGAAAATCTGAAAGAAATAAAACCTTCTGTTTACATGATTACTACTTTCTGTTCACATTTCTTGATGATATCCCAGTGCAATGTTCCCAGCTTTTTGGAGAAAAGAGGAAGAAGAAAAAAAAAAAAAGAAAGCATGTACCTGAACACCAGTATCACTAGGTTAAAATCCATGATTGCATAAGTATGGCAAGGTCAGTTAATCTGATGGTATCCTGACAGTGAGATGCCCCTGCACGGTGATTGTTAGCAGACCCAGCAGGGTGCCTTTCTGAACTGTGTCTAATTCTTCATACAGTCATGCAAACATGTGTGCATGGGCTGGATAGGAATCATTGCTGAGAGGGAGAGAACCAGGAGATAACCAGAAGATCCAGGAAATCTAAGTGGTCTGCATTTTGACAGATGAAGTGGATTTAGACCACATTTCTTTTTTAGCCTGACCTTCCATACAAAGTAGACAGTTGAATTTGTGTGCCACCAGACAGTTTGCCAATGAAACTCGTTCCTGACCTTTTCTTGAGGAGTTGTCCTGGGCCCAGCCTACCTTGTCCAGTTACACTCTTCTCCCATAATCAAACAGTAGATGGGGAATTAAATGTACCCTTTAGCTGACAGCAGAATTTAAAATAACAGAAGAATGAGTCTTAAAGTTAAGCAGTCATAACGCATGTCCAAAACATGAGGTTATCATTATACCAAATGGAAGAAAGTGTCCTTTGTAGTGATTTAGTCTCAAAAACTCATTGCTGAAATATCTTTTTTAAACACAATATAGTAAACCAAAGTATTTTGTTTATCAAATAGTTACTAGTCTGTTAAAATTTAATTATTAGTAACTAATAAACAGATCAATAAAGCAGAGGGTTAGAACTATAGCAATATAGTTCAATTTTTAGACCTTTTATATTAGGAATTTAGCAGAAGTTCAGACAGTTACTGCTATCACATATTCCCAGCGTGCTTATGTGTACATCAGAGAAAATCTAAGTCACTTACCTTCTAAGCTCCTATCCTGTACTAAGGCAGTCGTTAAATTAATTGCTATTTTCAACACTTCATAGGAACTTTGGCCAAATGTCATAATAGCTACATCTTTCAATGACGTTAAGGTACTGGAAGTGAAAAATAGAACAAGAATCAAATACACTCAGAAAAACTGAGTGAAAAGCCTTGATGGGGGAAAAAAAACAATCAAAAAAGATTACATTCAAGACATTAAATATTAATTTTAATTGTTGAAAAGCATGTTTTGTAAAATCAGACTTCTCAGAAAAAAGAAAACAAACAAACAAAACAAGCTGAGATTTTACAGTTAGAATTTCACTAAAAAAATTAAAATTGAGGGGAAAAAAAATGAGAGCAAAACCACCACAAGCATTCTCCCAGTTATCCCCACAAGAAGGCAGGATGGACAGATAATATGAGAATACTTATATTTTTACTTCCATTCAGTCTGCATAATTTAAAACAAAGAACCTTGAAAGCAACAGAACACTTATTCTCAAAACAAATTAAACAAAGCATGTTATAAACATTTTGATAAATATTGGATATCTTAAAAGTCCCAAACACCTCAGCTGTGAAACTTGTTAATGTATCTGTGATTTGCTACTTTTAAGTTTATGCCAAATTCACCAGCAATTTCTTATAGAGTATTCCTTTGCTATTATGCAAATAAGAATCCAGTTTTGTTAGGTGGATTGTTTCCAACATATGTGAGAAGAAAAAAACCACCCAAGATGCAACACTTTAACTTTGAGACTTTTTGCACCTACTCAGTAAGTACCTCTAAGGGCCACAGCAAACATGGTGAAGTGCAGGAAGTGGGAGAAGTTGAAAAATTTGGAACCATTCTTCTGACTAAGTTCTGCCTGAGATAGGACTAAACTTACATTAGTAATACAAAGCTAATCAAAAAGTGGGTATGTTTTTTTGTGGTTTGCTGTCCAAATTGTATTAATTGTCACAGATTTGGTAACTGAAAAACAAAACAAAACAAAACAAAAAAAAACACAAACCCAAACACACCACAAAAAAGCACAAAACAAACTAATCCAAATGTAAATGTCCAAGTCTCCTCTTGTTGAGCACTTGTGGGTTGACCTCAGCTAGGAGACAAACACCTACAGACCTGCACATATGTAAATATTTTGTCTTTCAAAGACTCCCAAAATGTATTATCAAATTCAAAGACATACGATGAGTCATATGAGATTTCAGCCATTGTTAACATGAGGCTACTTATTGAAAATTCCTGTTGAGTTTCACAAAGATAAAAAATACAGTTATGAAGGAATCAGAATGGATGAAGACTCCCTCCATACCTCTACAAAAGCAGAATCTGGTAAACAAAAAAAATATAGCTTTGTGACACTGATAATGATGTTTATTTTACTAAATAACCGGTGACAAGTACAAGAATTGCAGGTAAAACATAAAATCAGAGCACTTTGGGGAGTGTAAAAGTACTTACTTTTGAATAACCTTCAGAAACTGTGCTAGGGCAGCTAACTCATCTTCTGTATAAAAGCTGTTAATTTCAAGGTGAGGGAGCCAATGGAGGAGGTTCCAGAAATATGGTTGCTTGTATAGGTTCTCAGCAGTAGAAATAATTTCTTCCACTTCATTCAAATCCATCTTTATGGGAAAACACACTTCCTTTAACAACAACCACCAAAAAAAACCCAAACACACCACAAACCATCCCAATTACAAAAAAAAAAAAAAAAAAAAAAAAAAAAAGGATGGACGTGTTATTTCTCGTCCCCTCACTTTGGCATTTAACCTCCTTACTTTTTTACACGTTT
>JANHGL010002819.1:0-140614 GCA_024611195.1 Ceyx melanurus
GCTCAGAGCCTTGGCCAACCTCACCTGGAATAGCTCCAGGGATGGGGCCTCAACCACCTCCCTGGGGAGCCTGTGCCGCTGAGCAAGGTAAAGTACTTTTTTTGTCCATGTCTCTCTGGATGGCAGCACAGCCTGCTGCTGTGTCAGCCACTCCTCCCAGTTTGCTGTCATCAGCAAACGTGCTGAGGGGGTCACTCTATCCCTTCCATGACCATTCCCTATGCTAGAGGTTGGGTCATGGTTTATGCTGCAGAAGTCCCACATTTCACCTGCTGCTAACTAAATCCCCTGACACATCCACATGGTTTTCATGTTTTGCAATTTATTCCTTACCATCTGCCAGTCAGATGCTCTAACTAAATACAATTTTACTGTTACAGTTCTTTTTGAAAAAAAACCTGCTTTGACCTTTTGTAGCTCCTCTGATCTGCTCCAGAGCATTCACTTGGCATGCAAACTGAGCTTGTTATTTAGAGCAGCTGCTCTGATTTAAGTGAATGCCACAGAAAAGTCAGTTCTTTGACCAGAGAAGGGAAAACCCAGGCAGTGCTCACACAGGCCATTGATCAAATGTCAGATTCACCAGGTTCAAAACTGCATTTACACCCCCCTCACTTGTTACTGAGCCAAGAAACACTCCTGGACATCATGGCTCCTTGTCCAGATTTACTTCTGCAGCACAAAGAGAAATCCCATTTGCCTTTGGGAAAGAGCTACCAACTGCTACAGCATCAGTTATCATTGCAGCATATGGAACACTGACACAAACTTAGCCCTGTGGGACACATCCTCAGCTGATGGGTGCTGGTCTTGCTGCTTTGTTTTCAGTGGCTTGTGCTGCTAAGTCACATTCTTGCCAGAAGTATGTCCCAAAGAGCAGAACTGGCTCTTAGCTACAAGGAGCACCTCTGAAGTCCTTTGTGGTTCATGGAGATTGCCCAGAAGGAAAGCAGCAGATTTTGGGGCTGACTGCAAATAAAGAATGTGACAGTGTTTTCTTCAAATGCAGGGGGAAATCCTGTTTTCACATATGCTGCTGTCACCTTTGTGCCACGAGGAGGTTCTGGACATGGACCACTGCAGATAAAGGTCTCATTTAAGAGACACAACAGCTCTTTAGAAACAACCACTGAGGATCTTAATATTCAACCTTTTTGAAAGGTGACCATTCATGCTGCACTTCAGACACAGCATGAATTAAAACCAAACTTTAGCAACTCTCACAAGTGCTCTGCCAAATCTGCAGGTTTCTCATGTAATTCATTTTCACATACTCTTTTCCATGCTATTGGCAAACTGACCTTAAGTCCATCCAGGAATATTTCAAAACAACACTCTGCAAGATGACAGCTTCTGCCATCATCTGAAAACACTCTGCTAACCAATAAAGGAGTAGGGCCAGAAGGTTTTCTAATACGGGTTTGTCTAAATGGCAGCACCTATCAGTGTCCATCTATCAAACCCAGATGCACTTGAGCTGCTCACTAAGGGCAGGTAGGATGGTTCTGGGCCTTGTAGGAGGGTGGGAAATGAACAGGAAACCAAAGAGAAATGAGGCTGCTAACCTCACTGGAACCAAGCAAGTAAGCATTTCTTAAGCAAGAGCATCTTGCTGTTACCTGAAGGGCTCTTGATATATTTTTCCCACACGCCTCTTTTATCAATAATTGCTGCTGCATTTCCTGCTTGCTGCCTTGGACAGACTTTTCTTGGTGTAATTCAATAGTCAGAGAGTACAACCAAGGAGGTAAATCCAAGGCACATGACATTCATTATAGCAATCTTTCCCTCAGACCCCTACGTATAACAAATAACCTCTGCCAAGTTTGAAAGAAAAATTCTCTTCTGCAGTTTTTTCATTTTCTTTTCAAATAGTTGTGATATTTTCTCAGATAGAAAAACCCCCAGTAGCCTCAGTTAGAAAATGCCATAGAACACCATGCATACTCTGTTAGAAATAGCACAGTATTCCCAGGGTTTCAGAGAGTACCTGCTTTATAGGCAACTTGGTTTCTGGCCTTCAGATCAGTGTGCTGGATGCAGGCAGGAAAAGCAGAGCAGGGTCAGAAGCAGAGCATGATGCCAGACTTGGATGAACTGGGCACAGCATCTTAAGAGACACAAAAGTATAACATTTTCAAATGCTCTTTTGTTCAAAGAGTTTGTGAAGCACAGTTTTTAATCCCAACAAATATGCTTAAAGGTGAGAGCTTGTACCAAACTGATTTAGAAAGGTACCTTCTTGCAACCCAGTGTGTCCTTTAGTATTTTCAAGAGATAGGACAGCATCTTCTAAAAAGGTTTTCATTTCTGAAAAAATAAAACTAACTAAAAACCAAACTTCCACTGATATTTTGCAGGCTCTGAAGGTCTGGCAGCAAGTTCAGTGAAGCACAGACATATTCCTATACTGACTGACCTTTACAGAGTCCATAAAGTGGATATTTTCTTTCAAAAATGCACTTCTGAAAATTCAGATATTCTAACATACAGCAGAGCAGTAGACAAGTCTTTAATGCCAAACTAATTTACACCATCCTCTTCATGAGGTCCAAGTTTTGCAACATCCCTATGCAACATCATTTGGGTTAAATCCACTCAGCTGCAATTTCCCATGCTTGTTTCTACCTTTGCTGAAAATATTGTAATCAAATTTGATATTTAGGCAAATTGTTTGTTAAGCAGCACTTGGAAACAAGCTGAGTTTTAAATTTTAATGCTATTTAAAAAGCTCATTGCAACAACAGCTTGTATTAGTTCCCTCAAACACAGAAGTGACTGTCCATGGACATGTGTGAATACAGAGCTAAAAAGAGGTTACTTAGAAATAAACATACCAGCAGGCAGGTGTGTGCAGCTTTGTTTAAAGATTTAATTAGTGCCTGCAATGCATCCAATTGCACACTATTCATTTAAAGGTTGTTTGATTCTGGTATTAATTCAGTGGCCTTAAATGATTTTCAGGAGTATTTGTCTGGATACACACCAAACGTGAGAAGAATCCAGAGCAAACCCAGCCCCCTGTGCCTGTCTGAAGCCAGGAGGGTATCAGGAGATGCATACTGGTTTCTGTGCAATTCAGCAGCAAAAAATACTGACTGGGAATTTCAAAGTGCATACAGGCAGCACTGACTCCTGCAGCTCCATGTTCAAGCCAAAGGGAGAGAAAATGATCCAGAGGTAAAGTTCAGATAACATATTTCATCTTTAAAAAGAAAAAATTACATTCAAGGATCCATAAAATTCCCCCCTAGAAGTTAATCCAATCTAGCCCATACCCTGCTGCCTGTTAATCATCCTGCCCATGTTGAGGATGGTAAAAATAAAGAAATAATGAGAAAGGATGAGTTTTTCATGGTAACGTAACACACTCTGCCAGCAAATAAGCAGTTGTTCCAGAATATCAAGAGCACCATTTAAGTGCTTGAGGATGATGGAGGTGGGATGCACAACAACATTGCCATGTTAATGAAGCTGACAAAAAGTTTACCAAAAAAGTCTCCAAGACAAAGTCTTAGCTACCATAAGTAAAAAAACCCTACAGAAGAATGTCTATTTATAACAAAACAAAACTTGGAGGAAATGTTATTTTCTCTTCTGTGTTATTAAATCAGATAATCCAAAAGGGTTTTGCTGAAGTGCAAAGTCCTCCTTAGCCCTTTTGCACTCTGTTGGCTGGACAGCATACCTGGAAATTAAATCTGAAGTTATCTCCTCCAACATCTATGCTGTGAGGAAGACAAAGGAGTATATGGCTTACCACTGTTTTATCTAAACTTAATTTACATAAATAGAACACCAACTGCTGTGAAAGGTGGTAAACATAAAAATCATGTCCCCCTATTAAATTCACTTTTCTCAATAATTTATCTTAATTTTGTCTGATGTGCAAGAATCAAGACCTTTAAAATATATCATAATATTTATTGTGTAATTAGCTCATAAATACCAGAATTTCCATCCGTACACTCACATATTTTTCAGACAAGAAATGCAATTTGGAGATTATTTACTCAAAAAAAGAAGAAAAAAAATCAAGTGGGTTTTATTCAAAACACTGACATGAAGTTTTCCCAGTAAAAGTGTCTGCTGTCCCCTCAGCAGCACCTGAGGTTGGGTATTTTGCACTGGGGACTTGTCTGGGCTGCAGCAATACCAAGTGCTGGATTTCAAGCTGCAGGCTGCATTTTCTGAGTTCTGACTCAGAGGGAATTCCATGGGGAGCTCCATTAAAGCTGCTAGAAAAGGGGCAAAGTGAAACCCCAAACATGAAAATATTCCCAGTTAGTGAGACTAATGTCAGCATACCTCTTGATTAAACGAGTTGCAGAATTCAGAGTTAGCACTGAGGTTTTAAAATAATGCCTATGGGATTTAATTATGGAGATGACTGAAATCTAAGAACAAATTACAGCCAGAGTGCTGAAGAGGGAGAAAACAGTTTGGGTTTATTTTGAGCAAACCACCTAACCAGAGCTCCCCCAAACCCAAACCAAACAGAAGTACCAAAAACTCCTCCACCAAAGAAATATTCACTTCAAACAACCAAAGGACATAAAAGTACAAACAATCCCACTGTCAACCAACAGTTCTCTCCTTTCCTGTTCCACACCTTATGCACTCTTACCTAGAATAATTTATTTTCTCTCTCAGACTGAGCAAATAGCTGGTCCTAAAGGCAATAAATAACAATAAATGTGTGGCAGGTAACTAAATTCACTCCTAGAGAAACTTGTGGGACCTTTACTGTGTGTAAACTTCAGTTGATTTGCAGGATGAAAGCCAAAGTGCTATCATCACTAAATCCACTTGGAAAAGTGGCATTTTCTAGCTGGTAAATGCAGTCCAGGAGCTTGGGGGTTTCTATGCCTGGCCTGTCCCCCTCCCCCAAGACTGTAGTAGGAAAAAAGTGTGAAATAATCACAGGAAGGGTTTTTCAAAATAAAGTCTACAAATGCCCTATCTCTTTTATCTGTTTTTATTACCCTGAATTACTGAAAGAGTTCTCTTTTCTCAGATACTCTCAACATGCTTTTATTAGCAATTTTGTCAACTGCCAATTTTCTCTATATGCAACCCAAGCTTATGAATGATGAAGGAAGCCAGAAATTTAGCAGTACAAGGTACAATCTCTGTTTCAGGAAATAGCAAGATTTTTGATGGAAAAAATTGGAGAAAGTTTGAGGAAAAACTTGAGAAAGTTTGGAGATTTATCATCTCCAAACCACTTTTACTTCCAAAAGGAAATGAAAATAATTTTGAGGGGGAGACAGTTTTCTCTGATAGAAAAGTAATTGTTTAGTTTTGACCTAAAGAGTCTGTGGTTACGTTTTAAGAACTCATTTTTTTTTAATTGAAAAGAACAATTAACAATTGAAGAACAAGGTGATCTCAGAGTCAACTCTCAGAGTCACTGAGTTTAAGCTGCCATACAGTGACCAAGAACATTTTTGGTCAAAAAAACAAAACAAAGAAAAAAAAACCAAAACCAAACCAAACAAAAAAACCCCAAAAAACAAACAAACAAAAAATGCTAAAAGCACCCAGGCAGCTCAATAGAAGCTACACAGTTCAGGGTGAGAGCACCAGACACTTGGCTCTACACTGTCAAAATGCCTTCAATGTCATTAATCAGAGTCTGGCATTTCCCCCACAACTGGGCATGTATTTGTAGAGTATTTACATCTCCCCAGTTTCAATATTTCAGGATGACAAAGGCTGGGATTGCCCTAGGAAGCTATTGCATGGTTGATTAATGTTCTGATAAATGATTCAGGGGTCAGCATCCTCCTACCTGCTGCACAGTATATCCCTTCAGAAAGCCACTCTCCACCTGCCAGCACAGCTCATATCACCTGAGAAGAGGCTCTTTTTTTGGTAGGATGAACATAAAAAAAGATCAATGACATGAAATGATGGGGTTTGGATTGCTGTAAAGAGTAGATGTGCTCCTGAAGCAGCAGCCCAGTCAGTAGGTAACTGGAGCCAGCAGGTGGGGGGGCTGCACAGGCACTGCTCACAGAGCAGAATGTCCTGAGGTGGGTGCTGAGCAGTAGTGTGTGGTAAACACACACTGTTTGCTGTAAACAGCAAATTAAGCTTCATTTATTTCAGATTATGTGATCTAACTGCCATAGATTAAGGCACAATGCAGAACACCTCTCTGAATAATTTATTTTGAGCATTACCAAGCCAATAGGTTAAACAGAACAAAATTTAAAAGATCTTTGACCTGTTGTCAAGAAAATGACAACTGGAGTTTTAAGATCCATTAACTACACAGACATTGCTTAATATAGCATCTGTTAGTTTTTCCTCCTGTATCTATAATTACATGTTGTCTGGTTAATGCTTGTTAAAATAAGAATTTACTTCATAAATAGGCAGTTAACTTTGGCTACAACCACAGAAATGAACCAGGTTATAGGATGAAGGGGTGGACACTAGGCCTAATATTTGAGTCTAATATTAAAAATTGCCTCCTCCTAGAAATCATAAATTGTCTAAAAATTAAGGCATAAATCCAGTGAGATCCTGTACTCAGGGACAGATTCAAGACAGCTGCCTTGGATTTGCAAACTCAGGCTTGAAATTGTGTGTATTCTGGCAAGCTTGCTGCAGAGAGTGCATGGAGAGGCACCTGGTAAAGACCATCACAAACTGCCTTAGGCATTAAGTGCCTGAAAAAAACTGAGAAGAAAATACATTAAAAAAAAAAAAAAAGGAACAAGATCTTTTTGAGATCTCTTTTAGAAATTCAGGGAGAATTACTTAAGGGCTGGATTATGTGGAGCAGGTGAATCCTGCTTCCTTCTCATATATTTGTCCATTTAAAACCACCTTTGCTGTTCCTAAGTGTGCATGGTTGTGAGGTGGAACTGCTTGATTGACCCAGGCACCCAGGGTTTGACTGCAGGACTTGCTAGAGATCAGCTCACATTCAAGACAGAGGAAATGCTAACATTCATAAAAGGATTTTACCCAAAAATCTACAGTACTTGTCCTGTAAAGGGAAACTGTTGGACCTCCCAATACTTTGTTTTGAGACTGGCAAAAAAAAAAATAAAAAAAAATATACACATATATATATACACACACACACATATATATATATAAAAAACACTGTGCTGTTTAGTTATGAGCCTTCAAAACTAGGTTAAGCTAATACCATTTTCTACCTCTGGTTGGGATAACTGAGGAGCATCTGAACATCTGCAGTAAAGTTTGTTTCCATGGATACTTCTACCTCTAGCACTTCTTCTGTGAACCTGTGTTCCTGTTAAAGTCCCTCTTGTGTCTGGCAGAAGCTGAATATTTTTTTTTAATAGGAATAAATCAACAACAGAAGATTTTTTTTGAAGTGTTTTGTAATGCTCAATTCTGAGTAATGTAAGTTAAAAGAGAAGCAACTCTGGCAAGAAGCCAAACTGCTTTATTTGGAAAAAATTAAAAATGAAAAAAAAAATTGCTTGATGGGTCAGAAAGAGAGAGGAGAAGAAAGATGATCTTGACTAAAATTTAAACAGCTCCTTATAACCATTAAATATTCAACTAAAGATTTAATATGTTGTAGAAAAACATTTGGAATTATTTAATTAAAAAAAAAATAAAAGAAGGGTATAGACTTCAAGTGAGAAGAGCAGATACAGCAATGTTTGTGTCAACTGATAAAATTTCCTATCTCTAATAATGAATTGGAGAATAAATCAGATTCTATATTAATGAAGTAGAGACCACCCTAAAGAATAAATCATGGGGGAAAAAAAATAATCAGAAAGTGGTTAGTTGTTCTCAAACATAAAAATAAAGATACACATTCCTGTGGTAGGGAAGGGCATGGGACTTCAAGAAATAGCTGTTAGACAAAAAAAAAATAAATATATGTATATATATAATTTTACTGACAGCAATGAAACAGGAAAATAGCTGCATGGAAATTTAAGTAAAACAAAAAAGCAGAATGGGCAACTTAAAAGAAAAGCTTCTTACATGAAGCATGTGCCTGTGTCTAGTCTTCTACTCAGGAGACATTTCAAGCCTCATCTCAAGCATTTACAATTTTAATTTTACTGTCTGTCTATGGTTCAAAAGTGCCATTTAAGATTTTTTCTTCTTTTTTCAGTCTCATGCAACAGATCTTTTTAACATCAAGTGGAACAAACTTGCCAGAAACAGCTACAAGAGAAATCAGCTCTTCAGTTACTGTGAAGAAAAGCATAAACCAACCACAATTAATTTCAGCCTGGCACTGAAGTCACTTTAAAAGGCATCTCATCAGATTTGGTTTAAAATAAAAGAACTAATAGCCTTTGTTGAAAAACATTGGACCAGCTCTCAAAACATGTGATGTACAAGATGAAATCTATAATTTTATCTTATAAAGTGTACAATTTACAACTTTTATAATGGCCACGACTCAAAAGAAGCCAACTTTTTGTTTTTAATATAAACACATAAAACTAAGTAACAAAATCCAACAAATCTTTGTGCAAACATCAAACTCACAAAATCTATCTTGAAAGTGAAAGTTGAGCATCTGAAAACAGGGAAGTTTAACCTAAGTAATTTTGTGACTCCCTATTGCTACAAGGCATTCATTAAAATAACTGCTGTATGAAAATATCACATAAGATTGTGTTCACCTCAATGCCCTCTAACCTGATACCATATTATTATTGAAGTAAGAAATAAAAATATAGAACCAAAACAAGGCAAATAAACATGCACACAAACCCAAACAAATAAAAACAAACCCACAAAACTACACAGCTATACAAAAAATACCCCAAACAACAAACAAACCCCCCTAAAATACCATCCAGCCAACAAAACATTCTAAATGACTTTATGCAGAGTGAAAGAGAAACTGATAAACAGAAGTGGCCAGAAATATTTTCAGGCTTGGTTTTTGTTGTTTTTATTCCAAGAAAGGCCAATTTACTGAAATTCAAAACTTTTATAGGAAAAGAGGAATGGGGAAAAATCCAGTTGTATTTAAAAAGAGAGCTTTGAAATGAGAATGTTTTATTCTGACATCCAAAATCAATTTTGTTTAAAAATACTGCATTAGAAGTGATGTTGAAGGCATAAAACGTAAGCCATAAATGACTTGTGTGTTATTTTTCATTTTACTCTTCAGTTTATGTGACAGAATTGGAGATGACAGCTTTTTGATGTAATTCAGGCTATATAAGACAATAGGAAGCACTCAAAAGCTGCCTCATTTTAATCCCTCTCAGTAACAACAATTGAGCCAGCTATAACTAAGCAATGGATTTAATAGCATGACTAGCTGACCAGGAGGGGATTTCCAAGCAGAAAGAGCCTGGCTTTGGGAGCAACAGCCACGTGGCAGTGAGGTATAAATAAAGTAGGAAAGCAATTTACTGAACTCTGCCCAGAGAATGACTGCCCTTATTCTGTCATATCAGTGAACTGCAGGAGGGGGCTCAATCTGAGCCATCATTCAACAGGAGAGAGTGATGGGAACATGCCAGCCCCAGAATTGAGGCTAAGGGCCCCATAGGTAGAGGCACTCAGGGAAGCACCATCTCTCTCTTTTCTGCTGCACCCTCTCCAGCCAATACCTAACCCCCTATGCCATGAGGCATGTCCTAACTTGAAAGCTATTGCAGGCTCACAAGTCAGAATTTATGAGTAGTGTTTCTCTTGGACATGTTGAGATTAATCCCATCCCTTATTTCTGACTACACCATATTTCTAGGCATGAGGCAGAACACAAACACCCTTTGATGCTTTAAAATACCTGCTCCTGGTGTTTTACTCAGGGGTTTTTTATTCTATTGAGATTGTGTAAACTCTGACTTCCATGACTTCACCAGGATTTTTGAAAAGGTTTAAACCTTGGGAAAAAAAGTTACCCTTAATTTAAGTGCAGTGTCAGAACTGGCACCTCTTTGGAAAAATTCAACAAATAAGTGTACAGCTATCTTTGAATTCTCTTCAGAGAAAGTAGGATATGAGCCTTTGAGAGAAGCCTTGTGACTGCAGTATCTAGAGAACGTTACTTCTTCATAAGTGGGGAAAAATCAATGAGCTACACTAAATTAATTTACTTCAACTCCAGCACTTGTCAATAGCAAACAAATTATTCTAGCTGGAACTCTGTTCAGCAAGGTATAGGTACAGTCAGTAACTCATCACTAAACACTAGCTCAAAAATGAAGCTTCTCAGTTGTCTAAATCACTGTCTCAAACTATACATATTTGGTATGTAATGCAAACATCCCTTTTGGGCTGGGTTCTCCAGAGTTGCTAGAATCAACTTCACCTCCACTCCAGAACCCAGAACTGCTTCCCTCTTGGCAAGTACCTTTGGAATATAGAATTACATTCAGAAAGACAAATGAGGTGTTAAGAAGCAACAGCTCTAGACTTTAAGTCTTCCAAGACATGTAAGTCAAGGTAAATGCTTCTGCCTGGGAAAGAGTTGATTTCACATATCCTCTTTCTGGAGTACTTTCTTGGTTAAGGAATGAATGCTGGTATTGGCATCATTCTGCATGCTTAGGACACTCTTCATGTCCCTGGATTTGAAACACATTTATAAGTTTTATTGCTACCAAAACCAACTTTTCCAAGTCTGGAAAGCTAGGTGCTCAACTCGGTATTGTGCCCAAGATGCCAACAGCTGAGTCAGCAGCACTGGGTTATACAGAAAGAAAAGAAAGACTTTCTCCAGTGCTGCCAGGCTGCTGGTAGACAAGGAACACTGGTGCATGCCATGGATGAGAGACTGCCTGTGCTGAAGGAGCCAGAGCTCAATTCTATTGACTTCTGCAGAATAATGCTTTTGTCCAAGGTGTTTAAGGTTAGCCACGTGTGCAAGTGCCTTGCTGAACCAAAGCATCAGAGATGAACATCAGCCATCATTTGTGTGTGTCTCAGGCTTTCACATTTACTAATCTTTCTCTGCAGCTCATGTCCTGCAAACAAACCTATATGATAGAAACCTTGTGCTATTTGCTTCTTAAGTAGCAGTAAAAGCTTTTGTTTGGTTTAAAAGAGTTTGGTTTATTTCCATTTAATTATTAAAATGAAGGAGCTCTATTTCCTGAGATCTTGACCAAGTTTAACCTGTTAGCAAATACTGAGGAATTGCTTTAAAATAATGTGGTGTCAAATCCTGACAAAGCATGATCATTAAGTCATGGGTTTTGGCAAGTTACAAAGCTGCCTTTTTTTTTTTTTTTCTTTTTTAAATCCTTACCTTTCTGCTGACAAGAGAGCAAAAAGGAGGGCAGGGGGAAAGAGGAGGAATGTATCCCTTTGTGTTCAGCTTTAGAAAAGAATGCAAGAATAGTGGTGGCATGGCTTTGCCAGACAGAGCTGTCTCTGCTGTGCAGCTGGGGGATGCAGATGGAGAGGGATGAAGAGGGGGAATCACCAAACTGCAGTCTCAATGCTGCTGCTTTCAGCCTCTCCTAATACAAGAACAGAATTATCAATTCAGTGTTAGCTAGATTCAAATGACACTAAATGTCACCATCAGATGGTAATTTTTTCTTTGCCCAAAATATGCCAAATTAACATAAAAACCAGACATTTGAAATGGGGATGAATTAGATAATTAGCTAACACAGATATAAACTTGACACAATTAACCCTGCAGCAAATAGATACAGAATCATGTCAAATTTTGGAGATACCCCCCTACAGATCAGAACTTTGTGCTAAATACCTTTTATATAAAAATGATCAGAAAGTTTTGTCCTGTTTTCCAAATACAAAACCTCTTTTTCCTGGGGTGTCTAGTCCCCACAGAGGCTATGAGAATGCAGCTCCTGAACTGACTGCAGCTCTGTAGGTTTGTAAATCACAGCTGCAAATTCACTGGGATCAGAGACTCAGGATGGAATACTTTGCAGTGAAGGTAACAAGAAGTTTATCAAGGAAAAAGCAAGGGAGCTACTAAGAATAAACTCTTCCTCCATCTGAAATTTTGAAATTATATATTGGCAGGAGTAGTTTGTTTACTGTGAACAAACCACAGCAGATACTGGACCAAGCAACTGCTGTGGGATTTGTTAAGTTTGTGCTTAGGCTCATGCTCATAGCAGTCTCTTTTAATAATTAAAGGCAGGTCTCTGATATAGTTTCTCTGCTGGTAATTACTTTAAAAAAAATGAAAGATTTGGAAGTGTGGTCCTTGAAATCAAGCCTGCCTCCCTTCCTAAGAGGGCACTGGAAGGAGTCTGAAGCATTGCAAAGTGCTCACTCTTGCTATAATCTCATTAAAAAGATGCTACCTAAGTATTTTTCAAGTTACATGGGAGCTCGAAGATGGTTGAAATTGAACTTTTGTTTAAGGGAGCACAAATATGGCCATGTACATTAGTACAAGATGGAAAATACCCACTTAGAAATTGAACAGATTTCTCTGGGGGCTGTTTTTGTTTGGTTTTATCCTGACATGGATAACCTAAATAATGTACACTAAAGGGCTGCTATATTTAGCCAGAACCCTGCCTAGATGTCTCTGCCAGTTATTGATGCTGTCGGGCATGATAAAGTGCTGTATCAGATTTGTCCACATTCTCTATTCTTCTCATTTAAGTAATTTTTGGCTGAAAATTCTCACATGGAGTTTCTCCCTCAACTTCAATCAGAAATATTTGGGCAGGAGGGAAGCAGCTGCCATAAATGAAAATCAGTGACTAGAAGCTGCTTCCAACACCTGCCCCAGCTTCTCTCTCAAAACAAACTTGATTTTTTCCCCTTCTACTTACTTCAGGGGAAGATCTTCAAGTTTAACATGGAGGAGCAGTGGATATCCAGAATTTCCTTGAAAAAAAAACAAAACAGAAGACTTCCATTTCCCTTTTTTCAGAGGAAATTGGACATTTTGCTGTTTCAGAGCCATGTGAGGCCAAGTTCTCCTGCTAAAAAAGCATCTCCATGGAAACAAGTAGCCACTCTAGCACCCCTCCAGCCTAAGGCAAGCAGAACTAGGAAAAACTACTGTAATCCTGCCCTTCCTCAAATAGGAAGAAAGTCTCCCATGGCTTCATGATGTTTGATTACTCCCTGCACAGACAGGAGGTTCATCTGTGCTTTGGAGGAAGAGCCTGTGGCAGTGGCAATGTTCCTCCCCCCACCCTTTGGTCTTATTTTGTGTTTTTTAGTTTTCTTCTGGTTGCCAGGATGAGCTCAGCTGCTCTAGTCAAGCTTCATCTTTCTCTGTTATGGTTCTCACAGTTCAATGGTAGGCAAGGTTGAGAATTATACACAATTAGCTGTTCCACATAGAAATTAATACCAGCTAATTTCCATTTAGTGGGAGCCCCTCACAATTAAAAAGCACTTCTGAACGAAGGGACTTAAAGCCAGGAATAAAAATTCCCTTTGTTGTTGTTATCAAGGGACACATTCATTCAAATATTCAATAGAGTCATTCAAATCTAGCACTATGTGGACAAAATGTGAACAGCAGGAATTCAAAAGCAATTCAGAAAGTAAATCACTTTTACCACTACAAAAAAAAAATAGTCCCAAACAACCAACAAAAAAGCCAAACCTCCAAACTAAACCATAACCAACCCTATCTTGGCATTTCATTGTAGAGCAACTCATTGGAAAACAAAACCAAAAGTCAAATGATTTTGGGTTATGGGCAAAACAGGCTTCTGATAGAGTTAATCATAATCCCCTCCACTCCATCAAAAACTACATTATTTTTTTTCCATGATTTAAGGAATACTGGAAGAGATTTCTAGCTAGAGAAATGCAACCACCCCATCCTCAAAAAATTCAGATTTAATAAAAAAAATATATATACTTCAACAGTATATCTTGACCAGAAGACAGTGTTTTGTTTAACAGCTAAAGCCAGGTATCAGTCTGAAGACATCTATAGAGTCCCAGTGAAGTAAATGTAGCTGAATCAAATAGTATCAGCTGATGATAAAAAAAATCTCAGGTGCTGCCATAGCACAACACCCTCTGGATGCTACAGCTCAGTGCCAATAACCCTGAGGGGCCTCTGTCCCCTGGGCATCCCTGCTCTAGGCCTTCATTATACCACAGTTCATTGACATCTTGTATCCAGAGCAGGAAGCTGGTGAATCAGCCTGCAAATCACATCACAGGTGAGCTCAACAAATACTCCTCACTCTGGAAACAGAAACCATTGGAACTGTGTCCTGTCTGTGTTATTAAAAAAAGGAAATCCTGAAACAGATACCAATCTTATAGATTACTGGGATGGGGCTGCTGGAATCCAGTGCCAAAGATCTTTTCCTTTCACATCCCCAAGAGTTGTTCTTGTTCATGTTAGTGTCACATAGAGGTGTCACCTTCCCTTCCCTTACAGAAGGGAGATGAACTTGGTTTAGTTGGATATGAACCTGGATGTTTCATATGAGAGTACAAGGCAGGAGAAGTCTGGGATTGAGAGAAAAGATGGCATGGCGTGGACAATACTATATATAATTCATATTACTTAAAATATTTTCTCTTGCATTTGCTTTAAAGCGGTTGAAAATCCCTCATCTGAGAGGCTCTAGAACGACAGAGTATATGCATTTTCCTCACCGCAGTAGCTGTACAGTAGAGTCCCTTCAAGCAAAGCTCTGTAATTGCAGCTCCTGCTGGAGTGAGCGCTCTCATTCAGCTGAAGAGGGAAAGGCAAACCCTGTGGCCCCAAGCTTTAAGGAGCTTCATTACCATGCAAAAGTGGCTGATGAAGCAAGTCTTCAACATGGCTTTCACTCCCAATAGCACCTCATTAGCAGCACAAACTGTCGTAATAAAGAATTCAAATGCATTCGAGCCAACCAACACTCTTAATGGTACCGAGCATATAGTTTCTTCTGTTAAATAATGTATTTTCTCAGCCACGGCAGCAGAACATCACACCTACTTTCAAGCTTTTCTAAAAATCACGGTATCTGCATAATCCACATCTTACCAGAGAATATTTTTAATATCAACTGGAGGAAAGGGGTCACTCATTGCTGGTAGTTTCCATCATAAAAGTGGAATTATTTATTTTAGACCCAAGATGTTCCCTATATGGCAGTGTGCTACTAGGTAAAGATGACAGGGAACATAATTCAAGACTTCAGTAGCATGTAAGCACCCTGACACTAAACACATTGAAATGCAGGATTATCATTTACACCAAAGAATAGACAATTTAATTAAGAAAATATTCTTAGTCTTCATTCTGAAACATTAAACTCCTTTAATTTGAAGATCTCAGGAACCTGACAGGGTTTTTTATACTTCCTCCTATCACATCTGGAAGCCTATATGTGTACCCTGTGTAATTGGAAAAATGTCAGTAGTGTGCAAGCTTAAAACCCGTGGCTGCAGCCTTGGAGCACAGGGAAAGCAAGCAATCCATACAAAGGACCTGCATATCAGTTTTGCTCTGTAGTGTTACAAGAAGGTTGTTAGAGAGTCCAAGATGACTTATTAACAGAGGCACAATTGTGTGTGAGACTCGAGCCATCTACTTTGTTTTGGGGACAGCTATTAAATGCCAAGGATAAACTCAATTTGGCAGAACCCTTTCATTTATAAAGGTAACTCAGACCACATACACAATTATCCCTGGATAAGAGCTACTACAGATGCTGTTAACAGCAGACTGGAGCCTAGGAACTAATACCTTAAGGTCCCTAAAATGATTTCACCTGAAAAGATTTGCCATACATTGAAAAACAAAGGCTAGATCAATCCCCTGTCCCTGTGCCACAGGGGGAAAAGGGTTATGCCACACACCACACACTTGTCTCCACGTTGACCAGTGGCTGCACCATCATCTGGGGGAGAAAAGCTTCCTGCCAAAAGGCCTGTTCTTCCTCCTCCTGGGATTGCAAAACCCTGTTCAGCATCACAGAGCTATAAAACACCAACGTTTCAGCTCAGCCAGTGATGAGAACATTTCCCTCCCCAGAGGAGGGAATAGACCTTGTTGTAATTGCTCGTTAGAAATCCTCAGGAGCACAGTTAAGTGCTGCAGAGACTGAAGAAACTGGCTGTAGTGGTAAAACCTGCCCACTGATGTTCCATGGTGTCATTAATGGAAATCACAAAATCAAGGATTAAGCTGCAAGAATGGGCAAAGCTGATCCAGGTGTGGAAACTGCTCATCCAAGTGTGATTCCTGTTACACTTACAGTGATGTGCATTAGGGATAAATTCCACAAGGCCAGGGATTTACAGGCTGCTTAGTACTCCACTAATCCACTAACTGCCTACTGAAAAATAAATCGGTGAAACAGCTGAAAATCTGAGCTAATGATTCTGTAGTTGTCTTTCCAAACTGCCATTGAATTTGGATCAAACAACTTTCCCTGCCATGCCACAGAAGCAGATATCCTCTGAATTCCACACAACAGCTGGCTTCAGCAGTTTGGATGCAAAGATTAATTGTGATTTATTCCTTCCACCCAACAATAATTTCCGAGGGAAAGCAGAAATATTGTTCTTCCATCAAAGAAAGCCAACATAGCAGTAATGATTTCAGAAAAAGATTATGTATATCACTAGCTGTATCTGCAGCTCCATGTCTCAAATCACCAGTGTGATTGATGCTGAGGGGCCCAGCCTCCTGCATCTCAGCATATAAAGAGGAACCTGCAATTTCAGGGAGCTGAAAGGCTGGTTTCAAGGATACTGGCTCTCCATCACTGACTTGTTTTGGGTTAAAATTGAAGAGCTTCAGTACTGCCTGTGCACAGACTGCCCACAAGTAACACAGCTAGATAATCAGGCTAGTTAAGATTTTCTAATCTGGAAAAGAATGTTAGCTTTGTAATTAGTCTGGATTTTAAAAAGAAAAAAAAAGAAGACAGGGAGAACAATATGCCAGAATGAATTTGTGAAAAAGAGCCTAAGGATGGCTAAATTTCAGCTGCCAGATCTAGTTAATCCAGAGCACCATCAACATCAGATAGAAGCACATTTTACCCAAGTTATATCCCCAAGATCAAGTGCCAATTGTTCTTTAATTGCTGAGGTAGATCTTAAAATCCAAGCTCCTGCAGAACGGGATTTTACATATTTTACACAGAATCACAGAATGTCAGGGGTTGGAAGGGAGCTAGAAGATCATCTAGTCCAAACCCCCTGCCAGAGCAGGATCACCTAGACCAAGTCACCCAGGAACAGATCCAGGTGGGTCTTGAGTGTCTCCACACCCTCAAGCAACCCCTCTTTGTTGGTCAGTACAAGGTCCAGCATCACTCCTCTCTTCATATTGGGTGAAGTGAGTTAAGCCCTCAACCCTGGGGAGGGAGGGTAGTAGTGGAAATTTAAGGGAGATGAGAACCAAGCTCCCCTTTGGAAAATGCTGCTGATGCTGCTACCAGCAATATCAGGGGTCCTGAAGAAAAATAAGCCCTTTATACACCTTAAATATCTTCTGTAACCATTGGGCAACACCAGACCATATCCTGATCCAGTACAGATTCAAGTACTTCATTAAATCTGTCCCTGAAAGTCACTACTCATACCTGCATACAAAGTTCTTTTTCAGGGGAAAAAAAAGTATGTCTATATTATAATTTTCCCATTCCAAATAATACCTCTTATATTTCTAAGTATATCACTGACGACTGGGATTTATTGTAAAAGTAAAGGTCACTATTTCAGTGACTTTAGTAAGAGTAATGAAATACTGTGGAAATGAAGAACTGCAGAGTCCTCTGGCACATTTGACTTCTGAACAGGCATTATATTTGCAAGTAAAATCAGTTTAAGATATTGTATAATTGAATAAATAATAAAAAATGCTCATTAAAGCATCAGGGGATGCTGATATAGCAAAATGCTCTCCTCTGACCTTCATTGTTTTGTCCATTTTGACTAACTGTTTCTTGTCTCTTGCCAAACAGAATAAATTCAGCCTTTGAAATGATTCTCCAGCAAGCTGCCCTTTCAGGTATTTCCACCATCCATTACAAAGTTCTTTTATCCTTAAGTGGTGCTTGTGCAGTGGTGGGGTCTTATGACAGTGAAACAGGGTTAACTCACAAGAGGTCATCAAGACCAAGATGAAACTATTTTTCTAAGCAGTTCTGTAAAAGCCAGGAAAAAGCACAGCATTAATTTGTCTTTCTATCCCTACCACAGACACCATTTGCATGGCTGTTTATTGTTTTTAAGGCCTGAGAAAAGTGATCCAGAGCATCCCTGCTTAGTCTCACATATCCCTCCTCTCCACATACACTGAGCCACAGGCAGCTTACCCAAAGGTTTTTTAAGTGAGGATCAACTCAAGGTTTTAGCAGGATAGTGTTTGAGAGGGGCCAGAGAGAAGTCCTTGATGATGTGAGGGAAAGCAGGGCACTTCTCTGACTCTCTCCTGTTTAGAGCAGCTGAATATTTGTTCTTACATATCAAAGTGAAAAATGGAGTAGTTTGTACTCATTTTGCATATGTATGTAAACATGGTATTTCTCGTCCTTGCTGTTTTTATTCTGGTTCTCTTCAATCTGGGTGCTAGGCAAGAAAAGCTAGACATGGGACAATTAATCTTAAAAAAGCTTGTTACAAATGCTTTACCCAAAATATCACAAGACTTTAACACAGAGTTGATCACCAAGAAACTGAATTTCCTTGGTCAAAGTTATATGCATATCTTATCTTTGATTACATGAGTTGACAACCTCAGTAAGTACATGCAGCAGCTATTATTCTGTTAGTCACTATTTCAATCAGCAGGAGTCAAACATCATTAGCTGGGATAGCTTTGGGATTTTGAGATTATTATTTTTTTTTCTTTATGAAATACAGCCTTAATGGAATACTTTAAGTATCTATCAGCTTGGCTTTGGGCTTTTCCTCTAGGGGAGGAAAAAAAAGGGTAGATATTTATGTGAAGAAAAAATACAAAAAGGAAGATCTACAATAATTCTCATCAGGAAAGAATAAGAAACTACAGAACTATAGATCTTGAACTAGCACCTTGCACTAGGAGTATAAATTAGTACAAAGTGTAGCTTTTGACTATTTTTCTAGTTTAAAACAGAATATTAAAATTTGTGATTTCTGTAGTATAGGAGGAGGAAAATAAAGTGCTAGTAAGGAGTATTTTTATTATATCTGTGTTATAAACTTTCATTTCTTACTAATTGCCACATTTTATAGGTTAAACTCTAAAGTTCAAATCTCAAGTGCTACCTAACCATGCACCTACCAGCTCCCTTTTATAACATATTTTTAATACACATCTACATTAGCACTGCTTCTGTACCAAAGCTTTTGGTCAGCTGTTCTGACTTGGATCCCCACAAGCTATTAAACACATATTCTGTTAATTAAAAACAGCTTTTCTAAAGCTATTATTCATTTTCAGACTCATTAAATAATTTTCTTATAAAAATTGAAATCAAACTAGTAATGGTCCATTTCATAAGCAACATACAGAGGAAGAAAATATAAGCTCTTGCATATATTTACTATTTATTTGCAAACAGCATAACTAAATGCCCCTTCAGGTGGAACCCAGCAACATTCACAACTGACACCTGGGTTTTGAGCTCACAGTGCTCATTCAACTAGGCAAGAGAGACCTTTCTCCCCAGCCCATAGCTAACTCACACTGCAAACTCATCTCTCTCAGTCCTCCCATATCAATATCTGGGGGGAAAAAAACCCCCAACAAACAAGTAAGTCCTCATTTCCAGCCACCTTCTCAGAAATACTCTGAAGGCAAATATTTCATACAAGTTGTTCCCTGGTTCACACTGACTGGGGTTTAAAACACCACCATGGAGCTCAGCTGAAAGCAGGCTTTTGTAGCTGGCTCTAGAGACATGGAAATATTTAACAGATCAAACACAAGGCCAATAGCAGAGATATGACCCCACAA
Organism: Ceyx melanurus; assembly: GCA_024611195.1. Lineage (NCBI taxonomy): Eukaryota > Metazoa > Chordata > Aves > Coraciiformes > Alcedinidae > Ceyx > Ceyx melanurus. The sequence continues at coordinate 19,844 of JANHGL010002819.1, forward strand.
TATCCAAATACACAGCATGCTAAGTTAAACCTTTTAAAGATACACATATGTATTCAGCACAAGTTTTCTCCCATCTCAGTCAAAGATACACCATTTTCCAGCCCTCCCCCCAAACCCCGTCACTTACCTGAAAGCTGGCACAGAACACAGACTTATCAGAACTAAAAAAACCATCCTACAGCCATAAAAGCAGGCCAAAAACATAAGTATTTGTCAGGCAGAGCAGGAGAAAAGCCCTCTTCGGCTGCTGAAGGACAAATGCAGGCAGGGCAGAGCAAGTGGGAGGTCAGGAGGTCTCCCAGGTGCAAGTGCTGATGACCTGGGGAGCACAGGCAGGTGATGCTCATTCCAGCAGCTACCCAAGAGCCTCAGCAGGGCTCCTCCTGGCTTATGCTCCACCTGCTATTTGATTGGAAATGCTGGCTGGTTCTCAGAAAAGATATCAGCCATTTGCTTTTGTTCACCTGTTCTTACAAAATCCTGATACCATCTCCCCTTTGTTGGGTTTAATCCAGACTACATAAGGAATTCTTGTTATGCTGGATGTTTGCTATGCACACGAGGGAGATAATATTCTGTTTTCTATAGCATGGTCTTTATAGCAAATGTCAGAGGAGCTGCACAGTGTTAGTGCACAGGAATGAAGGATTGCTTTATTCCCAATTTCTATTTTGATTCAGTTTGGCCTGGACTAAAATTGCCTCTACCAGTGCACCCAGTGCTGCATCCTCTTACACCCTGCAGGGATTTTCAAGTGTTACTTGTCTACATGTTAATACACCTACAATTATTCTTGAATTCACAGAGGGCCAAAATGTGCTCAATAACACAAAACAAACAAAAAAACCCACAAAAATTGCCACAAAACAAAAGGAAAATTAAAAATAGGCCTTAAAAAACAAATGTGTTAAAAGTTTACCTGGGCCAGGGTTTATTATGACTAGATCTTTTCAGCCCTGACCAGTGCTAAGAAAGTAAATGTTTCACTGAAGCCAGTTTTCAGCTAAAAAAGGTATTCCTTTATTTCTCTTCCTTTTGCATGAGCTGTAACTCCTTTCTGCTGACTCTGCCTATTTCTTCCTATGTTAAGAACAGTAAAAATCAGAAGAGTGGAGCTGCTCAAATTCAACAGCTGGCCTCAGTTCCTACATTTGTAAATGGTTGCTTTGAATGACATCTGCAAACTGAAAAAACAAAGTGGAAATCTAAACCAAAACAACCTTTGTGGTGTTATCTGACAGACTGAAAACAGCCTCACTAATATCCCTTACCCCTGTGAACTCATATAAAAAAAAACCCACCAAAACATCCTTACATCTCATACAAAATAAAGTTTAACTTATTAAATGTATTCTGAAGTAATTTTCTTATATATAAACCAGAATTCCTTCTCCTGTGTCATGCTGAAGTCACATGAAACATGGATTTGACTTGAATCACATTAGAGAGCTGGGGGCAGTCTCTGTGCTTGCTCTGCCAAACTAGATTTATCTGCAATCAGAAATGCTTGATGGTACAACCTAAAAAAACCACTTTCTTTGCCCTGATGCTTACAGGCTAGAAAATCCACTCAGCAAATGAATGCAATGATAATAACAATTACAATGATGACAGCAACAAAAATAATAATGAAAAAAAAAGTTAGTGCTTCTCTAAAAACACTAGAATCAAGACTGAGCTGGAGAATTCTGCTCCAATTTCCATCATTATTTATCATGTGGGATGTTTCACTTATTCTTGAAATATTTGGCTGTATGCTCAGTATAACATGTAACCTATTAATCACCATGTTGTTTCTTATTATCAGAGTCCAAGTTTTGTTTATATACTACTAATCAACATGTTATAGAAGTTGACTGCAATAACCCCAAACATTTACTAATATCAAAATAAGCTGAAAACTCACCCCAAATACCCCCAGGCTTATAGATTTTATCCAGTTGAATTTTGTATGTCCAGACATTACCACAGAACTAAGGATTTATACACTGGCTACTTGCTTTGAATGAACTATGGACAAAAGTTCAATTCTGCTCAGAAAGTCAATGAAATTTACAGCCACGAAACTGATGCCCTGTTCTTAAAGACTCAAAGTATGGCCTTTATACATCAAGCTTTATTGACAGGAGCTGTGCACTCAAGCCAGGGGCTGCATCAGAGTAAGTGTTGCTACTGCTGTTCACTGGGACAAATCACAGTCATGTTACTAGCCCCCTAAATGCAGCATCTCAATGTACCACCTACATCATGGAAACATCTAGGTTAGAAAAGATCCTTAACATCACTGAATTCAACTGATGCTTCCATTCCATGCTGGAGTGGCATCATTTCTATGCATTAACTGCCAATAGTTCACTCTGGAGACAGAACTAGTTGATCATTCTAATGCCAGTCAGTCACTGACAATGAAAATTAACATTTTTTTGTGCTAGAATTTTCATTCACTCAGAATGCTGCTCTGCCTAGCTGCTTGGCTGGCTTATAATATTCAGTCAGTGGACAAATTTTTACACTGTTTACACATGATGAAATATTAGATGGAAAGAGGTGGAGGCAGCTGCTCACTATGAAAGTGTTTCTGGTTTAGAAACATAAGATGAGCTCATAATTTAAAAACTGACAGAATTTTAGGTGTGGACTCAATTCTCAACTGTGATTTACCCTCCCTTTCAATGCTTACTCTGCCTCCCTCAGCTTCTTTGGTTAGGCAACAACCACAAACAGACTGTCTCCCTGGGAATGGGGAGAGCATCTACTACACAGAAAGGTAACAAACAAACCACTCCAGAAAGGAGTAATATTTATATTACCATTTTACTGTTGTAGTCTCTTGGAGAGTTTGTTGGGAGAAATGTTATGAGTTAAGGCAATTGGGCTGAGTGTAGGGAAGGGCCAAAAGGACTCCTCACATATGAGAGGCAACTCTGATTTTGATGAAAATCACCAGGAATGGTACCATCACTTAAAAAAGATAACCTGTGTTTGGAATGACAAAAGCCATTAAGGGAGGCTGGGTAGACTGAACAGGAAGAAATAGATTAATAGATTTCCATGTGAGCATAATTGATTTTGGACATGTACTCCACAAAGCCTTTACCAATGATTTATCTTCATTTGGTAGGTCTAACACTGAGTTCAATCAGATCCTCAGAGAGCCATCCATCAAACACATCATCAGTGAAAAGAAGTGTTGCCTTCTATTTCTATTTTTTTTTTTACTTTTTCTTTCATATGTGAGGTTTTGATACTTGGTGCTTTAGCAGGGCTCATCATTCTGGTAATGAACAAAACAGGAGGGACAGCTATTTTATTTATTATTTTTTTAAAAAAACCCAACCCTAGACCACCAAAAAAGCTCCCAAACCAACCAAACCCAACAATCTTTTAATTGGAATTCCCTGAAAATCAGTTTCTATGCATTGCCTCTTGCTCTGTCAGTATTTTGCATTCAGAGCAACACAGGCCAGGAGAGGAAGAACCTTTTTCTTTCTTTTGCTCAAGATAATCTTATTTTAGAATCCCACAGCTGCAGGTGTAGCTGCCAGTGCAGTCCTACTGCCAGGACCTATGCTTAATCTACAAAACTGTGATGAAATGTGATTAGTTAAAATGAAATACAGTCCCCAAGTAATTGAGATGGATTCAGATTGAATTCATCTTTTGCAAGAGGTGGAAAAGTTGATAGGAGAAAAAAAAAAAAAGTGATTTTTCTTTTATATAACAGCTCCCAGCACAAGAAACACACCTTTTTTTCCTTTTTTTTGTTCTTTTTTTTTTTTCAAGTCAAAAAATGACCTAAACTGAAAATAAATACCTTCTACAATAGGAAACTTGATCCTTAATGAAAACATAAGTAGCATAGGAATTACATTAGTGGGAATTCTGCAGTATTCTCATGGAAAACTTGCAACCACACTAGTGAAGGGCAAGGTTTTCCTGAAGTTTTATTAAAACATCCTAAAGGAAATACAGAATTTAAGCAACTAACCTATCCCTATTTCTGAACCAGAAATACTCCTGTTCAGGATCATCTGAAGAGTTTGTGGCAGAAACCATGCTTGATGACTTAGAGGACCAAATGTTTTACTATAATGGGGAATATAATAGAATTACAGAATCATAAAATCATCAAGGTTGGAAAAGACCTTTAAGATCATCATGTCCAACCATTAACCCTACTCTACCAAGTCCATATCCCCAGGCACCACATCTGTACAGCTTTTAAACACATCCATGGTGACTCAACCACCACCCTGGGCAGCCCATTCCAGTGCCTGACAACCCTTGCAGTGGAAGAATTTTTCCTAATGTCCAGTTCTAACCTCCCCTGGTGCAGCTGGAGGCCATTCCCTCTTGTTCTGTCACTAGTTACTTGTGAGAAGAGACCAGCACCTACCTCCCTGCAACATCCCATCAGAGAGTTGGAGAGAGTGACAAGATCTGTCCTCAGCCTCCTCTTCTTCAGACTAAATAGCCCCACTTCCCAGGACAAATGGTTGTGCTACTAATATGAAGAACAAGCAACACATATGGAGTTCAGAGAGAAAGATGGGATTTTTCATAGATTTTATAGAAATACATGATCATTACCAACCCTGTAATATTTTAAGGTCTTACAAAAATATCACATTATTCTTCATAATGTCATTCTCTGAGTTTTGAGGGAAACCCCTGCCTTCTGCCTAGCAAAGAAAGATGAGGAAACTTAAAATATTACTTTTCATCTGGTATATTTGAGGTATAAAGCTTAGCACTTGAATTGTTGAATGCATTCTTATACATTTATAGCTGCATTCATAGGATCTCTATGAGGACAACTGTAACAAATGCTCTTTGAATACTGTTGCTGCACAAGGCATTTACCATACTTCAAATAATAAAACCTTACACTGATTCCCATCAATTATTTTTGGAGTGAGAAATAACCTTGCAATCTTTCACTAAGAATAGGCAGAGGGGGTTAGCACTGAAACACATTAAAAAGTCTAAAATTTGGGATAGCTGAGTAGAGGAACAAATGCACGAGTTAATGAAGAAATACTAATATTAATTATAGTGTAAGAGACTTGTGGTTGGATCTTCTGATGCACAATCCTGTGTTCAGAGTTGCTGCATCTTGGCATTGGTACAAAGAGCAGTTCTGCAGGCACACACCTAATCAGGGCCTATTGAAATGCTCTCCTGCCTCCTGCTCATCTCCTGTCATTAGGAATTGACTGTTTTGGCCCAAGATATGTGGATCTGGGAAGCCCAAACTGCAGTCCAGGCTGCATCATGGAGAAAGTACCAAGATAGAAATAGAGAAATCTCCCTTGCCTTTCACTCTGTGCTAGCATAACCAGACATAGCATTTAACAAGGTTTGCCTCAGCTGAAAATGTCAATAGTGAAGGATGTATGAGCCACTCATAATATCTGCACTAGTCCCTGCCACTAACCGGTACTAATTTGCAAGTGTCAGTACTGTGAAACAGGCTAGGGAAGATGACCAAACATGCCACAAGATGCATTAACCTGCTCAGTTTGTTCATGCAGTGTGGATGAGAAGTGAATAAATAAATATCTGCCACCAGTAGAGAAGCATGAAGAGGTGCTAAACACCACTTTAAGTGTGTTTGATTTAATATCTCTGAGGAGATCAGCTATTTAAAACCACCCCATACTACTTGATGAACAACTCTAACTAAAAGCCCAGAAGCTCAAAAATTCCCCCTGAAGAGTAGTGCCAGCATTCCACCTCTTGTGGCCACTGATCTGTCCTGTGACATCTTGCAGTCCCTCAGACAGGGGCAAAGTCCTTTAAAGAAGTCATCCCACAAAAAAACCCTTTTTTTTGGTGTGTGCTTTCCTAAAATAGGAAGGAATTGAAAGCAGCTTCCTCTGTGTCACAGCAACACCTGTTTCCATGGCACCCAGAGCAACAGCCAATGGTCTGGTTATCACAAGAACTTTAATAAATTTCAGCAGATTGCTGGGAATTGCCTTTTTTAAAAAACCCAGATGACCCTTCAATCCTGTAACCTCCAATGTGGTCCAAAAGTCTATGGCAAAGCTCAGCTCTTCACAGAGATATCATTTGGGAGGGAGTTTTTTTAATCAAGAAATAAACCAGAACATACATCCCTCAAGGAGAAAGAAAAGAAAAAACCCCAAAGCCTATCAAATTTTCCTAGTTATCATGGACTTGTGGAGCTCTCAATATGATTGTCTGATGAATCCTACCTGAGCAGCATCTGCATTGGGCCCACTACAGAGCAACAGTGGATGGCCTTGGAGACAGAACATCTTCTCTCTTGAACTGTGTTCCCAAAGTGCTGATAAGCTGTTGTGCTGCCCTGAGAAGTTTTGAAAAGAGATTAATGAACATGGGCATTTTACACACTTTTCATCACCCTGATAAACATTTCTGTAAAACCTCATGAATATGTAGAAGTGTCTTTGACTTCTTTTTAAGATTTTCCAGGCTCAGTGATTTTTAGATGCCTTTTGTTTCTAAGGTATTGATTCTGTGGTTTCCACTTTGATTTTATGTACAATTACAACTGATTGAATAGTGTTTATGAACCTGTGAAAAGCAATGGAAGAAAACTAGCTTTGCATGGATTCAAAGGTAACTGAAAATATCTGTACATTATCCCTTATGTTATGTTAATTTTCCCATATCAGCCTGTACTACAGTGGCCTGTAATGCAAAATGTGCATTTACTGCTGCAGGAACAATCAGATTGCAAAACTGATGAGAAAACAGAAAGCAATATTCACATGTCTGTGAGAAAAAAAAAAAAAGAACAAAAAAGGAAGCAATACTAACCACTGCTTTTGAGAATTCAGTGCTAAGAAAATAATTTCTGCTAAATTCTAATTACCTCTTTGTCAGAGATGTCCCTGAGGTTGAGCATCACCAAGTTATTACATGAAAGATAATCAATGAACACTGGCCCTGAACTAGTCCATTTTCAGGTTGCCAACAAATGCATTGGACTGTGTGTTGAACCATGGAGCAAAAATCCTTCCTTTGGCGTGGCAGAGAAAAGGGTGATTCCCCATGTCCTGTTACTGCACTTGCTCCACTTCATGTTCCAACACATTACTGATACTCCTTGTGACACAAACTCAGTAAAACACTTCTCAAAATACACATCTTTGTCCCAAAAGTCTGCCATTCAGTTAATGAATAATAAAAAGAACAGATCCTGGAAAACCATAGGACTACATATTCCTAAAAACATGGCCTTTTGGTACACTATGGAAAATAAAACTGAAAAGTCTCAAAGAGAAAAATTGTTCTTCCCCACATTAAGATATTAACATTTCTGTATGTAAAAAACTTGCTCAAAGTAACTGTCCTACAGTTAAATGCAGAGAAAAATAGACAAAAATAAAACCACACAAGTTTAACTAAAGTATCAAACTTCACTTCACAGGAAATGGTCTTTCTTTGGGAGCCATAGGAAGGAATGTACAAGAAAATAATATTTGAACAGGGAATAAAGATGGCAGCATGATCCCACTGTTCTTTGGCAACAATATCTTAATCACTAGAGTTACTGACATCATTTTAATATGAGAAATAATATACAATAAAACCATAGAATATTTTCTCTGCATTTTGGAGGCAGTGCTGTAACATGGCTCTATAATCACTAAGAAGTTGAAAATGCACTCTGGCATCCCAGACTAGACCACATGCTTTGCTGTCTCATTTCTGGAGAAACTGCACACATGTTCTGCAGAGACATGGGGAGTAAATTCAGAAAAAAACACACCACCAGCAATCCCCATTTCATTCACAAAGCACTTAATAAAATGAATGAGATTACTCCAGTTTAGCACATAATTATAATTCATTTTACAGTCATAATACTCTCAGGTTCAGACATTAAAAGACAATAAAAATGCTTAGGAGGTATTCTCTCCAGTTAATAAGTACAACATAATTCACCAAACTTACTTAAACTTCTGGGGAATCGACAAGAATGTTAATAAACTAAAGTGGTTAAGGACTCTATTAATTTTGGATGGAGCAATTTATATTCACATACTCTCTAGAAATAGTTTCCCAGACAAAAATCCTCATGGCCTGATATTTTGTGCTGTTCCCAGCACTTCAGTAGTTTTCCCTCCACTCCCTGCCCTTGAAAGGACTTTTTCCCCAGTGGCTGCCAAGTTCTCTGCCCACCATTAGAAGCCTGTGTGCTGCCTGCAGCTTCTGCAAGTGTCCAAGCAAACATGGCATTTATGAAGCATTTTCCTCCCAGTATAGGGAAGGGATGCCCAAGCAGCCCCCTTCAAAGGTCTTTTTGTTCAGATAATCCCAGCCAGACTGCTCACAGCTGGTGTAGGCAGGCAGATCCTGCTTTTGAGACCTGTAAAAGTTGCCCCACTGCTGACTGAGCTTCCTCTCCACCTTAGGGATTTTTTTGTCTTTTGTGTTCATTTAACAGACTAGAGGATTGAAACAACCAAGGGATTCATTCATATTTGTTTTGTTTTAAAACACTGCAAAAAAACCCCCATTTTGCTGGAATAACATATCACTTACTCTTTGGGCTGCTCTGAGTGACACTACTCCTCTGTCACCAGCCAGGATTTGCTGCCACTTTGGTTATGACACCTCTTGCTGGATGAGCAGGACTTAGATCATCTAACACCTCATTTTCCACACCACACAGCCCTCACTCACCCCAGTGAAAATATCATGGCCATCCTGTTGATCTGTGCTTAGCTAAATGACAAAGAATTGTTCTGTCTGTCCCCTCTAGCAGGTTACTCGCTAGTCCTTGGTGCCATCAGGGCTTTAGTTTAAAATGACACCACAGAGTTTGCTCTGGAAATGTGTACATTGAATCTTTCAAAATACATTACTGTAGCAAAGTGTATTAAATAGCATTGATGGAAAATATTTAACTAGCATTCTACCCAATTTCTTTCTTTTTTTTTTTTTTTTTTGTGTCTCAGGCAGGTACATTATTAGGAATTTTATATTAGACAGCAAAACATTTCAATCTCCAACAAGATAATAGTAATATGATGTGACAACAACTGTAATTTGTGCATTAGAATAGATCAAAAGAGATGTTTTCAAGGTGTGATAGTGGCTCATTTGCATTGGCAGATGTGTGACATTTTGTAAAGTTGGGACACCCTCTGATTGTTCTGCATTGCAATTGTCACAGCCAGGGCTCTTTCAGCTACTGGTACACTTATCACTGACACTAGGAACTTCTTCATTGAATGGGGCAAATATTAAAGGACCTAAAATGATAATAAAAGAAACTGTTTGATTTGAGGCAGGGAGAAAGAGCAGAAAAAAACTCCAAACAAATTGAGATTATGAGAGTTCTTCCACCAAAGTCTGGTTGCAGCATCACCAAAAGAAGCACAGGCTTGGCTTTAAGCATGGAGATCTCAAAGATGGCACAGAGCAGAGGGAGCCCAACAAGCTCAGCTGAGGTTAGGGATGAAGGGAAAAAGGCTGAGAGCTAGTTGTAAATTACAGTAAATCCTCTCTGTTTCCTGTATGTCATATTTGGGGTTTTTTTTCCTTTTTTTTTTCTCTCTCTCTCATGAGCAATGGGAAAGGCTGACTTGCTTTGCTGCTTCCTACAGGTGCATGAGATAGAATCTCACTACTGAGCCTCCTGTCCAATATTCAGTCAACACATGGATGGGTCCTGTGCAGGTCAAACACACCCAGTTCCTGGGGGTGATGTCCAGTTTCCCACCTGCACACTCTCCTTTCCTCCTTTTCTCAATCTCAGTATGGGAAACTGTTTCCTCCAATAACAACTATAAACCAAAATAAATGTTTGAGAGATGATTAATTATTTGTGTTTGATGTGTTCTGCTTCTCACCATGCAATTTAATTCAATAGTACTGCTCCACACAACTGATGTGATTTATTGTGATTCTCCAGCAGCTAAAGGTTTTATTTTGAAATTGCAACCTTATTGATTAGATTTTTTGTATGCTTCGTGTTGACTTGTTTGTATCTCCTCCAAAATACTTTCCACACTTCATTTTGTCTACAGTGCAGTTTTACTTATGGTCAGTTTGAAAGATCAAAAGCAAGACAAATTCTCCTGTCTGAATGTGACTTCTGAAAAAGTTAATTATTCCTCATCATCTGTGGTTTACCTCTTAGAGCTTTCTGCTAAGTTATAAGAGATCTGAAAGGATATTATTTTCAGCCCTGGCCACAGAGGCACAGCAGAATATTAAAAGCTCAAATAGAGTATGAAATATGAAGAGCTATTGCCACGATTTACAAAGCACCAGGAATAATTCCTGCTTTCAATTATTTCTCAAGTTCCTCCACTGAGACTGTTCCCTTATTGCCCTGCATAATATATACATTTAAAACCTATACGAAGAGGGTTAGAAAGCACTCCTGGTGTGCTTTGCACACATTTCAGTTTGACATGACACTGATGAAGAGCCACAAGAGAACCACTTGTTTCTAAAAAAGATGCTTTAGTCTAACAGAAAATATTATCTATAAACCTTATAAGTATTTGAGGAGAGCTGTAGAGGAAACATAAACTGTATTTCTAACGTGTCCTGTTGCAGTTTTCATCGAGTTTAATGGGACATATTTTGTTTCTCTTGAAATCAGAGCTGGGTTTTACAGCATTCCTGCAAGAAGACTTTGAAGGCTGCTAGAGGGTCATGTCAGCTGTCCTCAGCAGTTTAATAACATTTGACCTTTTGACCAGCCAATGGGCTGATGAGGAGCTCACAAGCTCATCAAAATCTCACCGCTGTCACTGCCTCTGCTGTGTATTTCCCCAAGGGCTCTGCTACTTGCTGCCAGACACTTTTGCAGCAACTCATGGCTTTCCACAAGTCATTCAGGATGACTGAATGCAAAACCCCTTCTCTTTCCCTCTCTTGCTCCCAACAAGTCCCCAGATCCTCCTTCACCACACACCTCACTCCTTCCTGCAGGACTCAACCTGGAGGCTGCTAGTGAAGCCACTCAGCACCAACAGCAGTTACTGGCTGCAAGCCTGGGATGGATAACCAGGCACCCACCAGCCCCCTGGAGCAGTGGCAGAGCCACTAAGACAGGATACCCTCTGAGCAGGAGGAAAGAGAGACCGAGGTGGATACTTGAGTGCTCACATCAGTCATCTCCAAGCCCTAACACCCAAGGCTCTGGAGCATTGCACAGCACTAGGCAACATGGTAACATTTCTACCAGGCTCAAATGTTTTCATGTAATTTTGTGTGATTTGAATAAATCAGAGCAGTACAGGATGCTAGAATGCAATCATTGCATTGACATGCCAAAGGAAGTTGCATTCTCAGCATTGCCTTGTCCTCCCTCCTGTCCACCCCTGCCTCCTCACCACTCCCCATCCAAGTGAGAATCCTTATCTCTGTGCAGTTTTGCTTTTGTTTTCACAGGTTCTTGGTGCAAACATGCTTTCTCATCTGTCCTTTTAAATAGTATGAAATTTCTGGCAGAAGAAAGAGCTCCAAGATATGGGGTAGCTTCAACTCTTATTAACTACTACTGTTTTGAAGATATATTGCCCTACTCTATGGTGGGATGGTTTTAGATTGGAAGGAGAGCAAGGCTGAAGACCTTGTTGGAAGCAGGGACATTGGCAGTTAACAGAAGTTCTGCCAAGGGGCAGCTGGAACAAGTCCCATTAACTTCCCAAATGGCAGGTTTTTGGAGCACCATTTTCAAATAATATTAAAATTGAAAATATAATGTGAAGTTTGTGGTTACAGAATAAATTCTACTCCGTTAAAATAATAAACAAAACTGACAGGATATTAAACTGAGTTTCCATGAAAACAATTCTCTGTGGTCTGCTGGGCAAGTTCCTAATCTCAGAGCTTGATTAGCCATTGCTATGGAGAGCAACCAACAGCTAAGGGCTAGCCCAGGAGAACAGCAGGCAATACAATCCAATTTGACCCTGAAATGAGTTTATTGTTTGCTTTTTAATGTTTTTTGTTTGTTGTTTTGAGGGTTTTGTTTGTTGTTTTGGTTGGTTTTGGTTTTTTGGTGTTTTTTTTTTACTTAACTGTCTAACTTGAGCACAAAACTGCCAGACATGTTTAATGCCAGACAGTTCTTAATCTATGAAAGAGTAGGAAAATTGTAAAACAGAAAAAAAGCCACTAATTCAAATACCAGATGTTGAGTACAACCTAAAAAGGACTAAAACAGTCAACCAGCTTATCTTCTATAGATGATAAACTACTAGTGACTACAATAATTTAAAGCCTTTAAAAGCTTAGGGATGGTGTGGGATGGTGTTTTTGACATTTCAGATACATTAGGCAGATGAACTTAGCACTGATATTTCCTTGCAAGAAGTGGTGACATATTAGTGACAAGGAAGGAAAGATCACATCTGATTTTGTCCCACAGAGCTCTGGCAGTCAGCAGAAATACTTAGTGAAATACATTCCCCATGTGTATTCCATGCATGTGTCTGTGTGAGGATGCAATGCTTTTGTCTCTCACTGTATGAGAAAAAATAGTTGTGTAGAAAAGAAATCAGGGCAGTTCATGAAAGAATAATGACTGACCATGCTTTACACTGACACTTTATGTTCAGATCTATTATTAAATAGATTTCAAGGATACGTGGTGACTTTAATAACTGTGACTGCAATGTACAGCCTCCATAAGCCCCAAGTCTAGCATTTGAAGATAAGACCAAACCTGGCAAACTGGGGTGCATGGAATTGTACTGCTGGGTATAATTTATCCATCCTAATAATACAGTTACATTAATACTAGTCCCTAAGCAATAATCTGTGTTGAGCTAGAAGATATAGTATCATATGCACAATTCAAGAAAATTATTAAGGTGTTTTCAGGTTTCCTGTGGGTAATATTTAGATTTATGTTTAGTTATTATAGACCCTGCAACACATAGCCCTGGATTCTACAGAGATATGAGTGACAGCATATCTGGTACATATCAGTCCAAGCTACTCAGTTCATCTCTAGGCTGTTTGGTGTCTATTTTTTTCCTTTTCAGAAACATATATTAAGTCACACATTTCAGATTTGTAGAGGGGAAAACATTCATAGCAGTGTGACAGGGAAACATTTACACCACAGCTGATTAGGTTCTTGATCCATTTGTGGATTAGTCAAATTTCAAATATGAAACAAAGCTTTTTTACTCTTCATTATGCCTTTATATCTTTTAGGCCCTTTAAGAGCAAATAATTTTTTCACTTAGTTCCTGCTAGAGTTTTAATTTCTTATCTCTGTATTGCAAAGAAAATCTGCCTGATCCTACCTTTGCATTTTAAAATGATTTTTTTTTCATCTTTTGTGTAACGCTATTACCTACCCCATATTCAATTATTCCCTTTATTTTTCTTATAAATGTAACCAGAATTTCTTTTGAAATGTCACAGAATTATATCAAGTAGAAAGCCTGGCCTGCTAGCAAATTCTTTAAGGATCTGATACAGAGAACATAGCAAATATTCCAACAGTCTTGAAATTTCCTTCAGGGGGTACAAACAATAAACCCCAAACTTGCTAGTTTGGGCAACAGGAGATAGAGACACTGATGGAGAATTTCACCAAAATGACACACTAAATCTTATTAGTAACCCTGCAGAGTAAAGCACAAAGTTACTGGTATTTATCTTGCAAGAATAAACGTGTGAAAACATATATTCTGTGACTAGGCCTTTTGTTTTTACCACTCCCTAAGGTGAAACAATACAAATTTCCCTCTTGTAGGGCCTATAAGCAATATAATCATACAAAGAATTTTAAAACTATCCCAGATACAGCAACACATTTGTTATTTACTTAAGAAAGCCAAAATCTATTTTTGGGGCTGTAAATGTTTGCTCAAACATTCTCTTGGCACAAAATTTCTCATTTAATCTGGATCCATTCTTCTTGATCTTAGTGACTATCTATGCAGCAAAGTTGGACTGGGGATTTTTGGTTTGTTCATTGGCTTTACTTACACGTTGCACTGAATTTCCTCAGCACAGCCACACAGTTCTTCCTCCAATTCAAGTTCCAAAATCCCAGTGCCAAATCAAAGGAAAGCTCTGATTGCATTATTCACATTTCAATAAAAATGGCAATTCTCTTGAAAGTGACAAAGGTGGAACAGCAACCCAAACCAATCCCTTCAAAGCTTCTGTAAGACTTTGCAGGACCCTGATGTACCAGCATCTCTGAGCTGCTCAATGGGGGAACAGCTGCAGGGAGCTGCTTGGAGGATTAGTCCATGCTTTGCTAAGAAGAAATGACTGCAGCATCTCAGAAAACACTGAAAGTCATTCTATAAATAGTGAAGACTTCTGTTACAAAATTAATTTACATATATTAAATCAAGATGTCATAATGAAGGTAACTATTCCAGAGGACTGTATAATAAAGTCATTAATAATATCCTACTGCATGCCATTCTGGGAAAAGAATCTGCTGGAGACAAGCTAACCATTTTTTGAACTGGAAGGAAATGGTTATATTCTCATCAATTTGATATGAATTACTAGTAGTTAAAACAATAAGGCAAACACACTAGTCTATTAATAACATACACTGTCATAGGTCTTCTAAGGCTTTACTAAGTATAGCAGTGTTTTCATAATTACAATCAGCTAAATAGCTCCTTGAGTGAGTGAGGAAATGTAAATGACAAAATTAAAATATTTCAACTATTTTTCTACAGATTTGGAATGGCTCCTTAAAGGATCTAGAGTGCCAGTGGAGTGTCAGGATACTTTGCAGTCAGTTGATTGTCTGCTGTTTGCAATCAGTCTCCAATTTGTCATGCTGCTTCCAATAAAATATTAATGTAATCAGATAAAATTATTCCCCTTGCAGCCTCACGTTTGGAGTTGGTGTTGCATATTTTAGTGTTCTAAAGGAGTGTGTCACTCTGGCCTAAGCCACTATAGCCTAGAAACATCATCCCTGAGATCCCAGAAGCTTCCTAGTGGAGCAGAATATTTGAGAGCAATACCACATAATTGCTTTTGTCCAAACAGTAGCAATGTTTTAATTAACAGCAGAAAATCTATAAAATATGAACATCAAAAATCTGTAAAAAAAAAAGTTACCATAATAACACAGTGACACAATTAGTCACAATTAGTGGAGCTATAGATTGTGATTAAAATTGAGTCTTAAAGAGGGTGAATTTGACTAAAAATGTTTCCATTAGAAATACTTGACCTGCTTACCCATTAAATCCAAACATTAATCTGGAGAAGAAAATCAAGTTACATTTGAAGAGAGACAATTACATTTCAATTTCAGTTGACAATAAGCTCAGGTTTCAAATCTAATACAGTTAGTTTGTGACCTCAGGCACCTCATCTAAAGTTCTTTCCATCTCTAAATGAAGATAATGCTTTCCAGCCTTTGTAAAGAGCTTTGAAACCTTTGCTGAATTGTTATTATTTATGTCTACACTCCTAAAAGCATAACTCAACAAGATGGCTGTGTTTGCACATCTGAGTATGGATGGTGTTGTGAACAAAATATTTACTCTGTCTCTACCCAAACAAATTTTGCTAGAAATGTCACACCAGATGACTTAATAACACTTTGCTTGCTTGTTTGTTTTTCGAGCAGAGTCCTAAATAAAGCTCTGGATCCTGCCAGAAAAGATGTATTTGACTTTTTTCACATAAATCTATCCACTGAAATCCATGAGATTGGTCACATGCCTCAGCTCAGGCTTAAGCACACATCTGTACAAGCAGAATTTAAGTGAACCTAAAATATGAAGCCAGCCCTTTTTAATCCATGCGAAGTCAACACATCCTACATCAACCTTATCTCAAAGACTTTGTCCTCCTGTATCCAGACCTGTCACACTCCCACTGAAGTCTTTGAATCAGGGTCCTATTAACTCCAATGACAGATAAACTACACTCTCTTTTCATTCATTACAGATTCTGGTTATCACCTAAAGAATTGTCTGCTCTCATCCTCTGTGTTTTTAAAGGAAGTAGAGTGCTGACTGATGGCAGGATAGATTCAGATGAGTAGCAATGATGCCAGTGAAGACACTGTCTGGTTGGAAACAAAGAAAGATTGGGAATGTATAAGCATGAGAGAAGTAGTTCTCTTTTAACCTCTATGCTAACAAGTTCTCAGATTATCTCCTCCTCAAGCTCTGTAAACTTCTGCCCTGATTCTCAGGGACACCTATATTCTAATTGCCATATGTGAGGAAGGTAAGGAGATGGCATTTAGCAGTAAAGTACAGGGCAAAAGAACACATCCAGTTTTTGCTCAGCAGTATGACAGCACAGACACTGGTATGGAGGGTATTTGTGTCACTGCAGAAATACCCTTAGAGACCTCTCAGTGTCTTATATATAACCAGATTTCACACTTGAGTAAGATACTCTTGTCTCCTAAACTGCCTAAGCAGTGATGAAAACAGGGATGAGAGGTGTACCAACAATATATAACACCATCACTGTGTGCCTGATGTGACATAAGGCAGTTGGATTGGCAGAAAAATATCAGTCACCTCGGAGAGTGAGGGATTTTTCTGACTTGTGACACCACCAGAGAGAATGGCTGCAGACTGCCCCTGGGCAGGTTTAGGCTGGATATTAGGAAACATTTCTCCACTGGAAGGGTTATCAAACATTGGAATAGTCTGCACAGGGCAGTGGTGGAGTCACTAGCCCAGGAGGCATTTAAGTGGCATGTGGACCTGGTGCTCAGGAACAAGGTTTAGTGGTGAGCTTGCAATGGTGGGTCAAAGGTTGGACTAGATGATCTTGAAGGTCTCTTCCAACCAAAGACATTCTGTGATTCTTTTAATTTCTTACCTAACAGCCAAAAAGTTAAAGAGTTTTCAGAAGTCTAATTAAAGCCAGTATGTACATGAAGGTCACCTGCACAGTCACCAGAAGCAGCTGTAATTCTGCATTGCAGATGAAATCTTCCAGCATCAAGCTCATGTTTTAGTTTTTCCTCTGCAAGTCCCCAGGGATGTTATTGCCTACAGAGAAACAAACCTAAAGGTACAAATACAATGGATTTTTTCCGTCTGATATGAAGGCCACAATAAACCAACTTAAATAAAAGTGTTTTAACTATGACTCTGCTGTTACTAAGGAAACCTTAGAAGCTTCCAAAGTATATTTGCAAGATTCTGCTATGACCAAAAAGCAGTGTAGAGCAAGCCAGTATCTGTCTGGGCCTCAGAATGGGAGCCAAGCACCTCCTCTGACAGGACCCTGTATCCTTTGAAAGGAGTAGATGCCACACAGGCATAAGAAGGAGAAATATTATTCCAGATGAATGAAAAAGGAAACACTGTGTTGTTGTCTCTGAAATCATACTGTTTGTCTAAAGAGTGGTGTGTTTTGTCTTCAAAGACAAAAAAATCTGTGATCCCCACCATATGGTCTGATTCTGTGCATGCTGTCAAAGGAACGTGGGTTTATACGTGGTGCTGGGGATACTGGTCTTTTGCAAAGCCCCTGACAGACATGAAATGCATGGACTTTAAAACTTCACATCAGTATGTGGTTCCAAAGAAAAACCTCCTCTATGAAGCTGGCAAGGAAAAGGTAAACTTATCAAACTATTTCCACAGAAGACTTCTTTATGCTTCACAAACATTAGGATTCATAGGGGGTATTAGAATGGGGCTATATATTTAAATAGAAAGACATATGTCTTTATCTATTTTTTTAGATACATTTTTAGACATGAAGACAGAATCCCTTAGCTGTGCTCAGAAGAAGGATTGCAATAGCACAAGAAACATATCCTGAAGTCCATTAAAGCTATTAATTTATCATGTCTTTCTGTTATACCAAAAACACTCTAAATGGTAGTGAGAGAAAAGAAACCATATTACTATAAACTGATTTTAAGATATATAGCATTTGCTATTGAAGATGTCACATTAAGACAGTGGATGTAAACTCTATGGGGATTTCAAGAATTTTTATCAAGGGAGAAGGAAGATAAAGACCTGATTCAGAAGCTGTTAGATGACTAGTTTCAGTTTTACCACCACAGTGAATCTGAGCCTGAGTTTTCCCAGCCCTGCTGTCCACAGCTATTCCATTAGATACAAATAATGATCAACCCAGGGTGCTTAAAATGACTGTACACAGCTGGTAAACCACATTCTGTAGCATATTCTTTGTAATTTTTGCTCTTAATACATATTTGACCTGATGGTCAGGCTACCCACTGACCCAGACTCATCAAGATGAGAGAGAACAGACCACTGTCCATCAAGTGCTCAGTGGGTGTGCTCCCTGAAAGTGTTTCATGAAGGAACCTGAAAGTGTCTTTTTCCAAGAAACAACTGTCTGCTTGTTGTGTTCAAATAAATATCTTTTATTGCCTGTGTGCAACTATTGGTTTTACAGAATCAGGGAGAGAAAAGATTAATTACAGCATGCCTGGCACACACTTTGGAAAAACCAAGCCTACCAAACAAAAATTGAGCACTGTGGCCTCACTGACTGCTCCCTTCCACTCACTTCTACATTTTCTCTTCTGTTTCAAGTGGGCTAAGCATAGCTGCTGTGCTCAGGACTTCACTGTTCCCATCTCCTATCCCCAGCATTTTACACTGCACACAGCTAAGGGCTAAAAATGGAATTGCTCTGTAAAATAGATTTAAATAGGGTGGATATTACATACAAATAATTTGTCTCTGCATGCATACAAATGTAGTTTTTCTGTGCCTGATTTTATTGAAAAGGTCATCACATAATCTTCATAAGAGGGTGTTATGGGATGACATGTTTTCCATCACCAAAATACTGTTAAACTCCACCCCCCTGATGCAAAGCAAGTTTCACCATTAATTTTGGTGTGACCATGATTTTGTATTTGGGTCATTTTTCATCCTTAAAAAAAAATTAGATCTTACCTACAAATGTTCTGGTTTTAGTACTCCCCATCTTTTCAGTGCCAGCTCATTTTATGTATATAGTAAGCTGATCAAAGTCAGGGCATTAATTGCTTTTTTACAAAGCAATACAATACCCATTAATTTTGAAACTGAGCCTACATTATGAATGTTCTCGTGGTGTACATTGAAGATTGATCTGGTATTTATTTATTAGTGCAGTTCTATGTACTTTAACTAATGGCTCTTTAGGTCTTCAGACTAATGGTTTCTTCATATGTTTTTCTGAAGTATTTGCTGCTAACTTTATAGAAAATTAGGTTCATGAAATAAATGTGTATTATGCTGAAAGAGAAAAATCAATGGGAAAAAAACAACTGCATAATTTTAAAGTCTTCACTGATATGGAAATGCCTGCTTTCTACAAACAGGTAAATAGATATAATAATAATAAAAAGATGGATTTCTAACAATTTTGGCTGTTATACAGATCAGAAATCATTTTGAGTCATACTCTATATCTCTTTTTTTTTTTTTTTTTCCAGACACTCTGGTATCAGTCATACCCAGTGACAGTCATTTCACCCTTGTCTGCCCTGGCTGCCCAAGTGGGCAGATAGACAAGTGGCATGATTTACAACATGAAGAAACGTGGCCCTGAATATATAAGCTAAAATATAAGCTTAAACCTCCATCACACCAGAATAGTGTGATATATTTTATTCCTGATTCACAGAGGTTAAGATGCTCTCATCTAAGTGATGATGATGGGTCACTAGGAAGGCAGTGTGTGAAGTAAGTGTTGTGGCTTACAGTGGTGTTTACTAGTATACAAACTTTTAATTACTTATGTTTAGACATTTTAACTAAAAACAGTATATTAAACTTTTAAATGTAGATGCATTTCAGATGCAAAACTCTATTCATTTTTAACTTGGTGTGCACAACAACTTAATAACATAATTGCACATCCCAGCACATGATAAGCATACTGTGGTACATAAGAAAATTGGACTGCACATTTACCCTAACTATTTGATGAGACATCATTACACCAATTAACTGTATTCTGTTATTTAACTTTCCACTGAACTGTGCATCCCTTGCTTTGATGACACTCATGTCCCTGGATTTTCCTTGTATGAGTTCTGTGAAGGGGAAATCCATCCAAGTTTTTACCTTTTTCCAACTCTGGAGTCCCCAGATGGGACTGAAGGACAGTAGACATTCCCATTCATTCCCCTCTAACACTAAGGTGAAATTTCTTTGCAAAAAAAAATACTGTCCTGGTTTCTCTTGGGCATGAAAACATTTTGTCTAGAAGCTCATAGGAGCTTTGGTGCAACCACAGCTCTAAAAGTAATGGGGTTGCACATGCTAACATGGCTGTGAAAGGTAGGACAAAAGAGAGGTAAACTAGCAATCTACAGATGGAACCAGTGAAGATCCCCTGTGTAAAGTGTACAGGTATCTCAGCTGGGACATACAGATGTCCCACCTCTCCCCCAGGGCACCTAAGTTGTCTTAAAGCCCCCCAGATGAACATAAAAATATGCTCCATTCTGCTTTTACACATATCAACATGTAATTTGCATTTAACCCCATAAAGAACACACATAAATTCTATTTTTCATGGCAGAAGTATGAGGTAAATTAGAGCTTGTTACAATCAGTCAAACAACACAGAAGAGAGAAACCTGTGATTTCAGTCTTGCAGACATCTTTATACACTTCTTAACAGATTGAAATATCTTTTCTCATTCCCAGTGTAACTTCATTTTTTCACTGTTCTTTCCTGATAATCATCCCTCTATTGCTAAGTGAAAGCCTCATTCCCAAACAAAACACCTTAAACTCAATAAAAGTAAGTTTTATAGAACACCTGAATTAATGAGGCCCTGATAAAAATTCAGTGGCTTCACTTTACATGCAAATGAGCTCTAATGTGCTGTGCTCAAGGTACAATCCTTATGGCACTAACAAGAAGTAGCTGGCTGAATGCTAAATGGTCACAGCTACCACCTACAACAGCTGACTGTCAGAATTATTCCAAATAGCTCAGCACATCTTCTGCAAATGAGGTAAATACAGATCCCCGGCAAAACTGATCTTCAAGTCCTGTTTACTACTTACTGCTTAATAAGCTTTAGTAGTGATAGCAACAAATCCATCTACAAAATGTCCTCTGCTACATATAACTGTAAGTTATAGATATCTGCAAACAATAGAGGACAGAATTTTTGGTCCCCCAACTATGCTACCCTTTCTTCATGATGCCTTGGCAATGGAACAGCACCTAAATGCAGCTGCTTCTCTTGGTCACACCACAACAGCCCTGCAGACAAAACCAGCTTTGCTCACAGAAATTCCCACCTAACAGTTCTCTAGCAAAACTTCTATACAGGTTTTCACACACCATGTTAATCCTCAGACTAATATAATTTTGTTTTGTTTTGTTTTATCTTGCTGCTTCATTTATCATTCAGGTATGGCCTTGATACTGGCTGCTGTGAAAGTAGACAGATTCCCCCAAGTGTGTCTAAATATCTGAAGCCCAAACCCCAATGCAGATCTCTGGCTGCCTTTTGACACAAGAGCAGTGTGAAATACTAATGTCAATGGACAAGAAAAAATAACTAGAACAGTTTATTTTAGGAAACTCCTTTCATCAGAGTGGAATCAACTGTGAATCCTGCTTATCAAGACCACCCTACAGGGCACTTTCTGTTAATAAGATATACAAGGAATTGAGATTTAATAGGGATCCTGGCAATGCTTTCAAAAGATGCTTTTGCCCCTAGTTGTTTTTGGATTTAGAAACAACTAGGAGCAACAACTAGAAACACCACCACCACTATCAAAATCTTCAGTTTAATAGTGACTGGTGGAATACATATTTTGACATTATCTTTTTGTCCCCTGGTTAGATGGAAATAGAAACAGGATGATGGCTGCACACAGCTTGGCTGTACTTGCAGTCTTTTGATCTGCATTTTGGGTCAGATTTTTGATCTTTGATTCCCACTTCTGTTTTCTTGCCTGACTGCTTGTTAACAGCAGCACCCAGAACAGTTCTTGCTGGAGGAATTCACCAAGACCTAATTCAGCCTCTCCATTCCTAATTTTCCTCCCTTGCTCCTACCCTCTCACATCTCACACTACAGAGCATGTTGCCAGAACTCGCCTCCCAAAACCTGAAATGATTTAACATAGCATACAAAATTTCATCTATACAATTATGTGTGAAATGGGAAAAATATGCAAGTACAGAGGATTATCCTTGGAAGACTTTAATGGAAATACTTTTATTTTTAAAATATAGACTCTATTGCACCCAGAGGAAGTACTAGGGGAGTTTCTGCTTCCAATTTCTTTTCTGCTGCACGAGTTCTTCACACTGGGCCTCTGAGTTTCTGCAAGGCACTTGATACAACAGCTAATGGAGAAAGAAAAATAGAAGGTCTGAGGTTTCTGGGGTGAATTTTATGCCAAAGACCATGATAGAAGTCTTTTTTTGCCTCTCTGTTTTACTGTGTGTGCCTGCAGCCTAATGTGGACCATAGCATCACAGATACAGCCCAAACACCAACAATAGGATTCAGCTAGGAAGAAAAAACAACCCACAAACAGTAGACAGCTCTGAGTAAAATCACATACATAAAATACATTTATGAAGACATGTATATTATGTTTGTATATATAGTTAACATTTATTATTGTTTTTTAGACTGTAATGCCTTGAGAAACAATAGCCTGCTAAGAAACCTAACAAGTGAGGTATTCAAATTCTTGGATAAAGGGAAAAAAAAACCACATTAAAGGCACTTCCTGTTTCCTTTATAGCCATTTCATATTTGCCATCTGCTCAACTCAAAGGGAATACTAGAGAGAAAAAAACCAACCCCCCCCCCCCCAAAAGAATAAAAACACCTCAAAAATCACTGACTTAAAGATTTTTCAAAACGCCTGCCAATCATCTAGTCTGTGGTATGTTCTCCAGAGAAATAAAAAGAGGAAAGCTTAGAAGAATAATTGATGGTCTTCACAAGGTTCAGGCCAGTCAGACCTAGAACTAGAAGAAAAATTCCCTGTGCACTGAGAGTGTGGATCTCTCAGAACCACCCTCCCAGTGCCAGAATCACCAGGAGCCTGGCTTATCAGTCTACTAACATCTTCAACTGCTACTGTAAAAGGTAAAATCATCTGTTTTCCAAACAGGTGAGAAAAGGAAGGCAAAAATTCTGTATGATGCTGCTTCTCCTCAGAGAAAAGCACGAGAAGGAGTGTTACAGACATTTAGACACCAAGAGTACAGCTTCTTCAAGTATGAACAAATGAACTAATACTTAAAGAAATCAAAATAAGCTTGTGAGTCATGAAGAAGCTGAATGTTCAAAACTCTTTTTTTTTTTAATATACTGCTCTTCCATGAAAACTCATTCATGAAAGACATTCTGGCTTTCTTCCAGGGTCCCTTTGGCCTTCAGTGACTGAAGGAGGAGGAAAAGATAGAGCAATGGAATCACAAAAGAAGGAGGAATCCTGGATTTGGCATATCAGCCCTTGCTATCACCACAGCACCTGCTAGCACAGTGCTAATCCATGGGTCACACCATGTCCTGCCTCCTGGTCTTTCCCCCAGGTGACAAGTGTCTTTATTTGCACAGTTTTACAGCCATCTGTTGACTGGGAGAGCAGCACCACCCTGTACTCCCATTAGAGCCTCCACCTGGGTATCTAAGGCCAAAGGATAATTAAGATGCCATTTGCAAGACACACCCAAAACAAGATGGGCATGAGAAGGGTGAGCCCTGCTGAGGTCAGTTCCCACACACAGCACTAATGATCTTGTGAATAATAAATTAGGGAAGAGGAGCAAGAGGTGCAGGAGGATCAGGAGTCTGTGTGAATACAGTCAGTCTAGCTGCCAAATTGAAAACAATAAAACCAAATTAACCACTGCCTTAAAAGGGCATGTTATGCTTAAATGACAATGTTGATAGATCTTAATGGCAAAAGCTGTTTCAGTTGCATCTAATAAATGCCTCATATAAAATAAAACTTTTTTCACATTTTAGTAGCTGAAATATCATCAAAAAGATCCCCAAAAAAGTAATTAGTAGTGGGAACTGCTGATTTCTTGTTAACTCTGGTGAACGACTGATTGCATCACACAAAGATCAGAGAACTGTGAAACACCCAGGCCAGACTTGCAAATGCAGACTTGGCTAACTCTGGCAGGGGGACATTCTTTCATATCAGATGGCAACAAGCTCGTGTCTGTAGCAGAGGAAATCCTCTCTGGCACAAACCAGGAGCACTTGCACTATTTAATTCCTTGGCGAGATACCCTAAAAACCAAGAACTGGGAAAGGGAGGTGTGTGGTAGTTGGTGTTTTTCTTAAAGCTTTAGTTAAGGAAGGCATTTGTATTCAAGTTTAAGCATATTTAAATATGTCACTTGCCTAAGTGGGACTCTGGGGTTAAAGCCTATTGGGGTGGTGCTACCACTACCTGTTGTGACTTTAAGCCATAAAACAGAGCCAAGAGCAATGACAATGAGCACAACACTGCAGAAGCTCCCAGATTACTGGTGCTTTCCAGCCTTTTTTTTTCTTTTCTATTTCTGTCTGAACAGAAGTGTCACAGGAATTACATGATAGAGATTCACCTTTTGTACTCAAAAAAGATGCTTTTAAAAAAGGTAGAAGGTGTCCTCTTGCTTCTTTGAAGCCTTCTGTAAAGCCAGGAAATGTGAGAAAGAGCTCCTTTGTTTCTTCAGAAGTTGGTGAGTGCACTGGGAAGCCCAGGGCAGTGCAGAGGGCAGTATTTTATAGCAAAGTTTTATCTCCTCTCCTTTGTCAACAGTTTGAAAAACTCAGCATCTCAGATCTGCATTTTCTGTTTCCAAATGCAAAAATGTATCTGCATGGTAAAAGCCCAACCCTGTGAGCTGAGTCAGAAATTCCTTTAAATGAGGCATGGTAAACAGTTTCTGTTGTCCATTCAGCCCTTACCCTTGGGTCTAAACTGTACTCCTCTCTGTATACAGCTCTGCTTTTCATTTTAGCAATTTGATTATCTTTGGAAACTGTATGAGGTTTACTGCTGGAAATGGAAGTTTAGAACTCATGAGATGCAATCATTCATTATCCTCAACATCATCCACTAATCCAAGACACATTTCTC
This sequence comes from Ceyx melanurus, assembly GCA_024611195.1. Lineage (NCBI taxonomy): Eukaryota > Metazoa > Chordata > Aves > Coraciiformes > Alcedinidae > Ceyx > Ceyx melanurus. The sequence goes on from JANHGL010002819.1 coordinate 44,893, forward strand.
TTACCTGCTTGCAGGCTACTCTAATGCCACTCCATCACAGTTCATGTAGGGAGTCTTATTTCTGCTCTTACTGCAGTCAAAAGAACTGTACCTGTGCTGCATAAAATGCTTTAATTTTTTTAATTAAGAAAAATAAGTTGAGGTAGAGGATGTAGATGCAGAGAATTAAAGCAGGGAGAATTGCAGAGAAACTATATGGAGTCTGTGCTCTCCCTCACTGTACCTTGGAGATCATTGGTGATATTTGAAGCTTCAGGAAATATATGTGGAAGTGTCATATGTTTGACACTCTTCCCTTCTGGAAGGAAGATACAAAACACGTTTGTCATAGCCCATTATGAAAAGAACCTAATTCAATTGATGTGATAGAATGCAAATTGTTTAAGTGGCCACGGCCTCCCTGGGGTGCAGAGATGGCCCTGCAGGGAGCTGATTACTGAGGCTTCTGGTACACAGTGCATAGTGCCCAGGAGAGCTCTGCTGAGAGGGGGTTTGCTACCCTGTCAGGTGCTGTGTGGAGCTGGCTTTTGATTTAACATAAATTATTCATGCCCTTTTATAGCTGTTACCCTTTCTTTGTCCTCTGCTTGATTTTGACTCCAGCTGCCAAATTCCCTGGTGCTTCTCAAGTATAAATGATAAAGTGATATTCGAGGCACATTTGTGTTATTTGACTTTTGTTAACAACTTCATATATTTCAGCATTTTAACATTAATACATCCTAGGGTTAAATTACAAGAATTATGATGGTTCAAGTATCACAAAGAATACTCGAAATTCTTTCTGCTCCATTGGAGTTCTGAAAATGTTTCAACATTTTAAAATCCCAAGAGTTATTTCTAAGCTACAATGCAATTGTTCAGTGGCTTCCTTCTGCCTTTTCTTTAGCTTTTCAGTTTGTAATAATATTCTTTACTAAGTAATGCCCTGGTGCATGTATATTCTATTGCAAAACATCTGAAAAAGAATACCATCTACTATTATAATCATAGCATGGAAAAAAATGTTTGGGATTTCCTCCATAAAATGCCTTAGAAAAATTATGTGCAAAAGAACTTCCTATCAACATCTGAAAGGCTTTAAGCATAAAATCTCAAAGCTTTCAACACCCCCCCTCTTCGTTTAAAAAAATATAAAATTATGCTAATTTGTACTACTTAATTAAATTTATATGGCACAACACTAAGCACAAAGGACCCATTTTTTCCAGGCAACTACAGAAACCAGAATTAATTCCTTTTTGGACCTTCCCTGACTTAAAGGAATTAATTCAACATCAACAGAGCTGTGACACCTGTACTACCCAAGGATCTGTCCCCACAAGCTTACAAGTGAATCTTCAACCCATCTAGCTGTGTGTCAGCTGTAGTTAAATATATACTATCCATTCTTTCATCTTCTAAAGCTTTTAAATACTCAGAGAAATTACCTGTGGTGTCCATTCATCCCTCTACTTCTTCCTAATCCCATTCCAACTGCATTGTAATACTGGAGTGGTTAAGTGAGCAGTTACGGAGTGTGAGGTACAGTAAAATTAATAGGAGATTAAGAGATGTGAGAGTCAAGGAGTGCTACAAAAAAACCCCAGTAGACTGAATGAGACACTCTGAGCTGCTGTGGTTAAGATTCATAAATCTCAAAGGTCTGTTCCAGCCTCAATAATAATTCTGTGTAATTCTGTGTAATCCTGAAATTAGCTGTTTCTTCCCATTTTACCCCACTGTCTCATCTGGTTGAAAGAGGTGCATCAGAGCAAAAAACATCTGCAGCAAAGGCAAAGGGGCAAGCATCAAAACACAGGAAAAGCAGTTGTCTAGATCTTCATTCCCCAAGACACCAAGCTTGAAACTGCCATCTCCAGTAACACTGAACGAGACAGCTTTCTGTAAACTGACTCAGAGCTCTTGACTGACAGGGTGGTGTTGGGGAAGCTTGACATGGCCAAACAGCTGAGAAGCACAGATTCCAAAGCAGAAGGTGCCAGCTGGAGGTGTCAGGAGAGAAGAACAGAAGGAAGAAGACAAGTGCTCAAATCATCAATACACTATCAAGAGAGAAGACTTTGGAGAAATTGGCCATGGTTAATTTTTGGCAATGAAGGCAAGTAAGATGTTGAAATAAAGCTGGAGACAGCTCCTTTTTGAGGGGCACCTGAGGTTTTCAGTTTCCATGTTTTGATAGACTGCATGGCAGCAATGATCTCACCAAGTCCTACTGTCCTGCTGGAGAACTGAATCTGAGGAGGAGCAGAAAGGTGAGAGGAAAAGCAACTAAGACCTGGGAACTAAAAAGGAGGACCTTTTTAGGCATCAGTCACAATGAACAGAATCAGCAAAGAGAACAAACAAAACCAGAATGAGACTGAAAGCCTTCTTAAGATATTAATCAGAATAGATCAAATGATTTTGTTTCTTCTGCTGTCAGCCTGCTGTATAGATTTCTCATATAACACTTGACACTAGAGCAATAATGAATTTAGTAACCACTTTTTCTTTGTTTATCACTATATCAGCCCAGTCTGGTTATGTAAATAATATATCATAATGTTGAAATGGTTGCAGCATTTGTTACAACATCATCATAAAATGCAATTCAGTTCTCTTCTGTGCAGTCAGTCAAGTGCAGACAGGTAAGTGTTCAATAACTACTTGAAAAGAGAATATGCAACTACAGGCAGTGTTACATCAGTAAGTGGAACAGACAGGAGTCATGTACCAGTGCGTGTTTCTGAAACAGTACAGCACTTGTTCTTCTGAGTTTGCTGGTGCTTACAGGACTGCCTGAGTAGTCAGACTTTTCTTTCAGGGAGATCATACCAGAATTCAGGAATTGGGTATTTCTTCACCGTGGCCTCCCAGCAAGTTTGATGTTAGAGACATGCTCCTTACACATATCAGGGCCTTCATGAAGTCAGCATTTTCTTTTTGAAACAAAAATGTCAGAACAAACCTTAGGAAAATGATGCATTTTTATGCTCTTTGAACCTATGGAGATTTAGATCTCACTTCTCTGCTGCACAGGAGACTGTCCAAGATCTTCCCAATAGGTTAAAGTGTCTCCTACCTCTCATACAAAACTTGGCCAATGTGCAAGAAGGAAGATGAGATTTATGGCTCCACAAGGTGCATGCACAACAGATAGTACATCTCTATAGCCTACAGAGAGCATAAAAACCTACAGGGTGCAAGTACTCATCAGGAGCAAAGGGATGGAGTGGCTCTGATCCTTGCTCCCTAGTATGGTCATGCAGCCACTTCTGAAAATATTCAAGTTGTTCTGAGAGCAAAGGATCTACCACACTGCTGTAAATCCTGCATACAGCCTGGTTGTCCATCTCTTTTCTGTCCCCAGGTGAGTAAACCTCTCGTGCTTTCTAAAGGGTGGCCAGCTACAACAGGTCAACAGAAGTGTCCACTTCTAGAAAAAAATCAATAAACTTCTCCCTACTCAAACAAATACATAAACAATCAGTAATAAAAAACCCAAACAATTGCCAAAACAAAAAGCATAAATTAATCATTATAGGTGGTGCAAAATTCCAAACTTCTAAGACTAGATCTGAAAATACTCAAGAGGACAAAGAAATCCTTTCAGCCATAGTTTTCCTTATAATACAGTGCTCGAAAAACTGCCTTTGCCAGAAACTTCAGGAATGAAAGATGAGTAGAAAAAATGTCTCCTGAGTATATGTCCAAGTGTTTCTATCTGAACAGATGTCCTCCCTTTTCTATAATATAGCAAACACACTCTTGCATGACTCGATTGATGCACAAACATGATAAACCTACTGGAAACAAAATAATTGTGTTTTCCCTTTCTTATTATATATGCCAGCTAAATGATCACTCTGACTGCAATGCTTTATTAATCAAAGATGAGGTGGTTGCCTTTCTCAACATTGTTAAAATTTAATGTCTGCAGCTGCTGATCACCTAGCTCTGTATCTTTGATGGCTTGCATTTTTCCTTCTATTCAACAATTCATTAGCTGTTTGCTTATGCTCTTTCCCCAGGAAAGTTACACATTAAGTTTTAACATAATTAAGATACATAAGTCTATACATGAAGAGTTTCTTGCCTTTGAGTGACCTTTCTTTGGTGGACATATTAAATTAAGACATTTTCACATCTACAGACCTGTGTATACAAGAATTTGTCATATCACAGATCCACTCTCACCACTCAGGTAAACATCTGCATGATATGTACTTCAAACTTATCACAATGCAGATCCAAGCAGTGGTCACTAACATTCTCCTCTTATCTCATTGAACACCTCCAAAACATTCATGGCTATTATCAAGGCTACAAACCAAAAGTTTTCCTAATGGAAAAATACTCCAATTTCTTTCAGAAAAATAAGGTATATTCCAAGGGAAGCTTTTAAAGGCATCTTGGGAATCTATATACCAATGTTCCAAGACCAAATGCAGCTCTTCTCTGCAGTGTTGTCCAATTCTACCCATACACTGTTCAGTGGAAATTCCTACCATTTCCACATCAAACATATCCTGAAACTTCTCCACAAAACCTATCTGAATTTTAAGACCAAAACTAAGGGGGTTTGCCTTTTATTACTTTTTCTACATTCATGGGGAGAGGAGGATAACAAGGTTTTGTAAAGCTGCTACATCTACACCATGATTGATGAAATCCCATTTACAAAATTATACAAGCAGGAGTGCTTAGAATATATTAAAAAAAAATTATTTAGAACCTGCCTTCATGCCATATCATCAGTAGCACGGCATTAGCACAGATTTACTGTGTGACACCTGCAGTACCAAAAGAAATAAGAGCAATAATTATCTCCCCAAGAGAAGCAGGCAGAGCTCCTTTCACACAGGCTCAAGAGGCAGATGTGTGGAGCAATGTGCTATTTCAACATAGCTGCTGTGCAAAGGACTGCAATTTAAATTCCACCCAATGTTCGTTTTTTGGAAAACAGTTAATGATTTTCTAAGACTGTTGAAGATAACCTTAATATGTCAGCCTTTGTGACATTTATGGAGCAGCAGTCCTTCCTTTGGTCTGTATCAATATTCATATGCACATATAGACATGGGTAGGTCTAGGAAGTATAGGGCACCAGCAATATCTCCAGTGCTGTGGTTAAAAAGTCATGTCTACATCAACTTTGGACAAGCAGAGCTTTCAGAATAACCATGCTGGTGCAGAAACTCTGAAACCAAAATACAGTCACTCTGTTTCCATCTTGTAGCCCCAGAAAGTCTTCCCATTTTTATTGTCTAAAAATAATATGTTTTCTTTTCCAAAATGGCACTGTCTCAGTTTCTGCCTTACAACTTAGTCACTTGTACCTGTATGAATAGAGCAGCCTTTGCTCAGAGTCAGAGCATCCTCTAGAATGACAAGTTAACTCAGACTTCTAAGAAAAAACCTTTTCCAAGAAAAGATATAGTTGGGTGAGGGGTTTTCAGTCCCTCTGTTTTAGGGGCCACATGTCCTCTGAATCACCTAACAAGGTTACCATGACCCATTCAAGATTGAGCACTGCCTACGAGGCATTTCATTGGCTCCTTACACATTATCTTGCTTTTTGAGTGAATAAAGAATTTCTTCTGTAATCAAACACCATAATGCAGCATGGAAAGGAATCTCCTGGGCTCATGGGTTCAGTGTGCTGCTCTTGCAGACAATGTCAACACAGCATTTTTCTCCTAAGGCTATCATATTAAAAATTACAAGTAACATCTTTAAATGGTAAAACACTTTCTGAATACTAAATCATTTTAATATAATTTCAATTGTTTCTGAGATCACTATAAACACATTTTTAAAAATCATCTTTTTAGTATGAGTGTTAAAGGCCAAGAATTCACAAGCAATTTAAGCTCTTAAATAACTTGAAAGGTTCCTATTAAATATTGAAAATATTGAAAAACCCTTCTAAAGCATAAAATTACAGATCTTGTCAATTAGGATGATATAAGTAACATACTCGCTTTTCAAATTATTCTACTTCCCTTGTTCAGAGTGTGTAATTTATTATGGAGTGAATAATTCATAGCTTCTGTGAGTCCTTGGCACAAAATCACCCATGAACATACTATTTGAACTTCCAGCCACTTTGCTCTAGTTGTGTTCACTATCCCAGTATATAAGTCTTACTGGATGGCACAATCTCCTCAAACCTGGAATCACCATAATTTGCACAAGAACCTGCCTCTGTACTTACACAGAAAAACAAAAACATACAACCCATGCTAAAATCTATGAATGCAATCACATGCTCTGAACCTCCTGAAGAAATTGTAGCTATTGTGTCAAATATCTTGAAGTCACCAGAAAATTCATTGTATTACTGGAAATCAGTGAGATATCAATAATAATTTAGAGATTTTATGCCTTTTTTTGGTTTTGTTTTTAATAGATTGTTAACAGACAGCTTGAATAAATGCCTTCATTTCCAGAATAATATTAAATACATGAGAAAAAACCCTAAACCCTACCCTTTGTTTGGTTTCAGGAATTCACACTACCTTGAATTTATCAGCTTAAGAGAAAGCCAACTCAAAGATATTCACCATTCCCTGTACCTCAATCTTCCATGTAGTCCAGAAGAGAGATAAGGAAAAGGCAGAAAGGTGTTAAAAGAATCTCACACATAAATCATAATGGCAGTGACACCATGAGTTCCACTCCAAGTCAAAAGACATCTGAAATACACTCCACGTTTCTATTCCTGACTGTGTGAAGCAGGCTAGATACTGATCAAGGAACAAAAGGGATATGACTAAAGGAATACAGATTAATTTCATACACTGCTCTGAGATACATAAGGGAGCTAATCTATATATCCATTGCTGTCTGGCTGTATTAATAGCATTTAATAGTGAGTTTGTGACTAATTTTTCTCATTTCTAACACTCCAAACCCCAACAATGAAAAGCTGTAGCCATAGTAACCCTGATGCTGTCATTAGTGAAAACTGCTTGCATCCACTCAAAAAAAAAAAGTGGTTTTAAATTGAAACATCAGCACTGAAATAACAAGGACATAGGCAAGGTATTTGCTATTATGTTGTAAAAGCAAGTATGTCCAAGGACCAATTCAGCATCAGTTGCCAATAAAATGGGCAGGTTGTGACATTCTGTTCTGCTGTCAGCTTTTCTTACTTTTCTTTTTTTTTATTAAAAAAAACCCCAACACTTCAAGCAGTTTTGTCAAAGGAGCAAAAGGCAAAGGACATCACCTGTGACATCCCAGCCCCACCAGCACCAATAGTCCATCTCACAGCCATTTTAGTAGGAATGGGATTTGCTCTGTAGTTTAGAAACTCTCTGTGGAAAGTGCAAATTCTCTGCACCTTCATCCAAAATGCAGGAGAGGCAATCTTGACAGAGGTATCATCCCAAAAGTGAGAACATCCTAAATTCATTGTAGCAGGTCCAAGATGGAACCTCTTAGAATCAGCCAGTAGTAACAGCATGGGTGAAGATGAACAGCAAAATTTCTCTCCCTCCCTGCAATCCCTTTCAGTAGCAATATCTGCACATTTACTCACTTCATCACTGCAGTCTTAAAAGCACTATAACCCTAGTGATACAGTCCCAGCAGCATTAGATATTCATTAGACAAGACATCCTCTACCCTCCTTCAACACGAGCATGCCCTCCAGAGGAGAAGCCCCAGCTAGGTCTGTAAGCTCTTACTATTCACACACTTTCCCACTCCAGTCTTGTAACTCAGGTAATTTCAAAAACAAAAAAAGCACCAAAGCATTTAATTTAGATTTAATAGGGCAGTAAAAAAAAATAAATCTACAGGTTCTAAAAGAACACTTAGAGCAGTGTAATGAGTACTGAGAGAAATCTGGGCAAGAAATATTCCAGCAAAACAACACAGTGACTGGTTTGGAGTTCATTATCCATGCAAAACTGACCAGTGTCTCTGCTTCTCCCTCTCAATTCTATTTATTTCTTTATTTTTAACCCATCTGCAGTAATCATCTCTCTATGTCAATTCCTGGCTCTTGGTCATGCTTTGAGCTCTCTTCAGCAAGACCTGCCCTCTTCTCTACAACACAGCTGAGCAGTCAAGTGCAGTGACAAAATTCTTTCTCATCTATGCAGACTAGAAAATAAAAATACTTCTGTCTAACCTGCCCACAGCCTCAATCACTCAAGGAAAGAGAATAGATGAAACAGCACAAAAAGATGAAGTAGCAGTGTCAGACAAACCTCTTCACAGTTAAATTACAACACACTGGATCTTGGGGCTGGCTGTTATTATCCACTTAGAGCCAGTTGCTGCCACTTTTCCTACATGTGTTGGATCCCATTCCGTACATAGCTCCACTGACTGAAACTCAGTGTGAGAATAGTTGGGCTTTAAGCACCAGTGGGCCCTCTCTTAAGACTACACTTGAAAATTCTTGCATTAAATTGTTTTTGCTGATACAGCCAACAAGTGTATTAAAAGGAAAGATGGGTTTTGAAATAGATACTTTTCTATTTGGTTGTTTTGTCTGTGAAGTTTGATTAGCAGCATCTCATTTAGAGAGACTGGGAAAGGTGCATTTATAATTAATTTATGTCCTGTATATTAAGGTGCTCAGAGGAAAGGCACTCTTAATTGCATAGCATTACTAGCATGTTTTTGCACTGGTTTATAACTATCTGCCCTGCTTCTTCTCTTTACTTTCCCCCCATTTTCAGGGAAATTATAATATTTTAGAAAGAACAAATGCTAATTGGATGAAACCTCAGGAAAGAAAATCTCAACCTTGGAAATTATTATTTTTTATGATTGAATATGTTTATTTCAGGCAGCAGTATAAGCAAACTAGGAGAAAATAAAAATATAAAAATATATAGGATGTCTACCACATAATGGTTCCTTGCAGGAAGAGGAACAATAAATATTTAATAAAAATGCAAATATAAAGGCATCTGAGGAGCAACTTCTGCCATTATTTCACAGGGAGAGACCAAGTGCAGCTGGGTTAACACCCTGAACTTGGTTCAAGAGCTGGGCCTTGAGCAATTCATTCCCCTACACCTAGAAAGGACTGAGCTGAATTATTTATGTTTTGGAAATCTTTGGCAGTCTGTATTCATCACTCTGACACAGGAGATACAATTGCTGCACACTGTTCCAGCTGGTGTTGCTTGACAATCTCTCCTCACACATGCAATGCAACAGCAGAATGGAGCCTGCTTGCATAGTGCTGCATTATCTCCTTGTCCCCAGCCAGCAGCAGGCAGGAGTGTGCCTCAGAAAACAGAGCCTGGAACAGAGGAGGTGCTGTAAGGACAGAAAATTGGGTTGTTGTTTGGACTCTGGGCAGCCACTGTTGAGGAGCAGTGTCCAACAGGAGCTGAAAGGCCCCCAAGGCTATTTATGGTAGGTTGTTTTCCTATCTCTTGGGTGTCTTTCAATACACACGATCCAAAAGAATGAGTTCTTTGTAATAATTAAATACTGAAACCTATTTAACTGCTCGTATCATTGAGCAGCTGACAGGAAGCCATAAATCATTTTACTATCCACTTTCTTAGTATAATGAATTATTATCATTACATTATATTTTCTTTTCCTTTTTTTTTTTGACCTGTTGTTTAGCCCAGGAGAGAAACTTTGGTTACAGTGCATGAAGCACTGGTTGTGATTTCTACTGGGCTTGTACATAATGCCCAGTCTTCCTGGGCTTCAGGCAGCACCTTTACTTCCAACAATTAAGATTAATCACATGTAATTTGGTAGGCAAAGCTCGAGCCATTAGCCTGTGGTCAGACCTGCTCATGAGCACAGATTTAAAATGAAATGCATGACTTAAAAACACACCTGGCTGAGAGCACTGCAAGCTGCTTGTCAGCTCTCCAACTGCTCAGCTGAGCCAGCGTGGTGAGGAGCAGAAGTGTGCAGGGTTCATCCACATGCACAGAGCTACTACAGGGTGCACTCAGCATGGTTGTTTTCTCCTGGGAAAAAGAAAAATCAGGGAGGAAGTTAAAACTAAGAAAAATTTTGTCACCTCACCTCTGTCAAAGCCCTGCACCTCTGAAGTACCACGTGGAAATCCATTGTATTTGCATGCACCTAAAACTCCTTTAGGTGGGGGTTTGTAGTACTTTATTTTTTTTCTCTGAAAAGTAACACAAATAACAAAAGTATTTTCCAGTGTGTGCCTTGGGAAGAAAAGGCAACTTCTCTGTCAGCTCTGCAAATTCAGTCTGATGCCTGAAAGCAAAGCTGTGACATTTCTGGCTGTTAAGCCATTGATAGCAACAAAAATGAGTGCCTTAGACTGTGCTGGATTGCCACGAAGTCAGACTTAGGCCTGAGGAGACTTATGCCCTTGGACATTCTCCACCAGAAGAGCACTGGGCCATCTGCATTGGGAGAAAGGCTTTCCCAATGAAACCAGGCTCTGTGTTGTCCCTTGCTCCAAGTCTTCTGCTGTCAAAACAACCCACTGACACTGACTGCAGAGGGACAGTCCCACATCTTAGCCTCTGAACAAGTTTCCACTAGCAAAATTGTTTAATTGTCTGGTGAATTGTTAAATGCTGGGGCCTGAGCAATCCCAGAGGCCACACTCTGCTCAAGACTGCCTTTTCCAGGGGAATAGATGCAGAATGCTCACCTAAGCAGAAGCTTCAAAATGGGTATTTCATCCTTTCTGAGGTTTTTTTTTTTTGTGTGGCTTTCGGTATTCTCTCCTATGTTCTAGTTGAGCTTTGTCCCATAGGCAAAAGGCAGATTCCTTATGGGAATCTCCCATGTTTGCAAGGGCTCTGAGTGGCAGCAAAGGACAAACTCCTCCACAACAGGGACAAAAGACACTTGGACCCTTCTGTAGCTTGTGGTATTCTTGTTTGCCTGACATGAAAAGAGCTGGTGAAACTCAGGATACAAGGCAAAAACTGTATCTTGCCACGTCTCTGTTTCTCTCTCCTACTTCTGTTGGAGTAGCCCTGGGAAATGGCTTTGATATTTTATATGTTGGAAGAAAGCTGAGGCTGATACATTAGCTATAAACTTCTGCAGTGCAAAGATACTTCAAGCTCCCCATTTTCCTTCCTGGGCATGCCATAGCCTAGCCACAGTGGTGGCACAGCAGTTGATAAAGCAACTCCAGGCACTCTTGCCAGTAGTTCTTCACTTTTGAAAGTGCAAAGAAGGTGCACAGACATAATAGTGCCACCAGATTTAACAGCACAATGTATTTTAATGGTCTGTCACTAAATGTCTGCATCTTCTTTCTCTTGTTCACTGCTCAATCCATAATAATATTTTGTTTTCATTTACTTACATTTAAATATTCTGAGGTGTATTCAAAAAACTTGTACCTGTGAGTAGTTTCCCACAAAGACAAACTTTTCTTTTGAGAACGATTTATTAACAAGTTGAGTGGGCTGGCTGCTTCCCAACCAATTATTTATTCAGAAAAACTTCTGCTTGTGAGCAGACTGCAAAATCCTCAGGACTGTTTATCACTCCGAATTATTCATGGATTTTCTCAGTGACAGATAGTTGGTCTGGGAAAGTGTACATTTCAGAAATTTTCACCCAAAGAAAGCTCAGTCACTCAGGGATCTGGGAACATGATGACTCATACAACAAGAAAACCAACACTGTGCTGCACTTGATGTGCTGACACAATACAATACACTGTCCTGTAAAGATGCTTAAAGATGCTCTAGGACAAAAAGTTGTGTTTTTTTCTTAGGCCCTACCTGGGCAGCTTGGTCCTGTATTTCTCCAAGGGGAATGCCAACAGGTCTACTATAAAGCAGCTCATATAGCTTGACATAGAACTAAGTTGTCCTTAGTTGTTCACAGAAAAATAAAAAATAAATCCCAATACCCTGAAACAGAAGATACATGACTCAGATTTTTGTCTGTGGATGGTTAACTAGGGGAAGACTGAATTTCTTATCCAGGGGCAACCTGATTCAAGACCTGGTGCTGTCTTCAAACACATCAACTCATTAACTATAAATATGCATAACATTGTTCATTTCCTTGAAAAAAAATACAGGAAGATTCCTATGCCAGTGAAGTCCACAGGGAATCTGATATATACTCCATTAAGGCAATGATATTTCTCTTATCCAGCATCATAAGGGGAGCCGAGTAGTTGCCATAAGCAATATTATCCTTGATATGACACCTCTTACATAAATTTACCTGCAAATTTTTATTTTTCAGGAATAAACGTTTTGAAGGGTTAGTTTTTATAAACTGTTATTTTACCAAGCTGTATATTTACATTGACATAATTTGCCAGTCCCTTTGTTCACTTGACAGTACCCAATTATCCCCTGAACTCCTTCACAGAACACTTAATTTCCCACTTTGGCAATTCCTACCATATTTCAGCTAACCTTTCTAATCTCCAATCTGTTAATAGCTCTGGCCTTTAGGAGCTGCAGACCCACTGATAAATCCCATCAAGTCCTTTTTCTGAAGCAATAGGGCCTTCCTCCCCAGTCATTTTCCTCACCTGGTCTCCACTAGATGCTCATCTTTCCTAACTAATTTTTTATTCCTGTCAGACTAATATTTTGTCATGCAGGCAAAATCGGATTAAGGCAAATCTTTTTCCCAGTGAGGATGCCAGAGCCTGGAAGGGGCTGCCCAGGCAGGTTGTGGAGTCTCCTGCTCTGGAGACATTCCAGACCTGCCTGGATGTGTTCCTGGGGGACTTGGTGATCCTGCTCTGGCAGGGGGTTGGACTAGATGATCTTCTAGGTGCCTTCCAACCCCTGACATTCTGTGGTTCTATGATTCTATAGTAATATATACCCTATAACGATGCATTTGCATTCAGTCTAATTTTATTTTGCATAAGTTCTAGCACTGACTTGGAATAATTCTTACTTCAGCATCAGGGGAGGAGGGAAAATTAGGATGATTTTGTAACTAGTGAAGCCCAGCTATGCTCCTCCAGAAGATTACTTCAGCCACTGCAGAATCAGGCCAATGTTGAATGTTTTAAAAGCCTCCCTGGATGTCCTTCAGTACCCTTTAAGCAACTGTAAGTAGATGCAGCAAATTTCTTAACTGTGTAAACCCTGAGAAAACAAGGAACATTTCAGACAGTGATCACTATTTTGAGAAGAAGATTAAATAAACCCCAAACAAACTACCTGGATTAGAATAGGGTAGATTTCACTGATGTGAGGCACCAAGAGGTTTTGAAATTCTCCTTAAAAGATAACTTCATCTTTAAGTACTGAACCATCTTTAAAAATTCACCGGGAATGTTTTCAGCCCCTTTTGAAAAGACTTCACTCCAGTAGGTAGCACTTGTTTAAAACTGTGATGAAGTAATGGTCTGTATAGTATGGTCTGGCATGTTAAAAGCGAGGGTACCCTCTAGTGGTGGCATCGCTGGATCTTCTCCCTGTGCCACAAGCAGTGCATCATGAAAAGGACGCAGCCAGGGCAGTTTACTGTTAACTGCCGTCCCAAACACAGGCATTTGTTCCTTATGCAACGTTTTAATTTTCTTTTTGCACCTTTTCAATTGATTTTTCCCCCACTTGCTGCTTCCTTGCCTGCTATGCGATTACTTTTTCACTTCACAGCATCCATACAGAAATTCAAACGATAACTTTCCTAAACAGGACAGCGAGTTTAAGGAATCAATGGAGTCACTTGAAAGCATCCAGATGTGTAGAGTGCCTATACAGCCACAACGGACCCCTGAGGATCTTCACTCAGAGTATGGTGGCTTCTGTGTAGTCAACAGCATTCAGCACCAAAATAACTGCAGCTTTCAGTCCCTTCCTCGAGTTAGGCTGCAGGTCAGCTCATAATGCCCAGAAAACACCATATGCTCATCAGCATTTTCAATAAATGCCTCAACTTTTCTGAAAATAATTTCACACAGCAGGTGGCAGTAAGTTGTTCCACTCTGTTGGTGTGCACACAAGGTGATGTTGGTGTGCTCCTGGGAAAGGATACCGTGGTAAGGATAATTAAACCACTGGAGTAGCTGGGAGAATGAGAGGATATTACTGAGGGTAACCCCTGCAGGCAACATACAAGATCAAGTTCAGGCTGCCCACACAGCCACAGGCAAACACATAAAACCACATCAGGTGGAAATTTTTGTTTTGTGAAGTTGGTCTGAAAATGTGCTGGGAGCCATTTGGAGAGAGTGTGGGAGATTTTACATCCTGACCAGTTTCTCCTAGCAGTTCAATGCTCTTGCTGCCAATCCAGGCTATCAATAAAAATATATATTTGATTGAACCTAAAGCTGTTTTTCAAATCCCTGAATGATTTCAGGTCAACTGAATGAACTGAGGTTTTGTGTGGTTTAATTTTTCTTATTCCTAAGTGATAGAAAAGATAAAGATGATTACAGCAGGTGCAGAAATTGATGGACATCAGCCATTGTCCAATAAAAACTCTGTAATGTGGGAAAAAGACTGTGAAGAAGCAAGTTTGGATAACATTTATGTGTCACTCTCACCCAAACTGCAAAGTCCCATAATAAGTGTGATTCCTTTAATTTCTGACAGTTTGGGGGAAAGAAAGTTCAGAAGCTACAAAATAAATAGCCACAAAGAATATTGTTGGTTTTAGTTTTCTCAGTGCTACATAGATGTCCTTAAAATGCAGGGTATTTAAAAGAGAAGAAACATAATCTAGACCTCAACATTCTTCTATTTCAGGATTCTTCTATAAAATCTCCTTACTGCTAGTCTCATAACCATGTGCAGTGAGTGAACTGCAGGATACTTTTCTAATATAGCAGCAATAAATATTTTAGTGGTAACTCCTTATTGTACGTCTTAGTTATGTTTAAAAAAAAATGAAGTTACCTCTATCATATCAGTTTTTAGGTAAAGTCCATGGGTAAATGCTCCTGATAGATTTTACAGTGCAAGCCAAGTAAATGTTATATATAAACAGAGATATGGAAATTACTACTGTAACTGGAAAATGTTACATAAACCTTTCTGCATTCTTCGTACCATCTAAGAACAAGCACAGCTCTCCTTTGCCTCATACCAAATGATCTCACATGGTAGATATGCTGAATTATGAGCCTAAACAGACATTAATCACTGTGGAATTCCACAACTCATTACCCTAAAGGTGGGTAAAAAGTTGAAAAAGGGGAGGGGGGAAGAGAGAACAAGTGGCAAATGCAATGTTATATAATTTATATCAAAATCGTTAATACACATCTTTTATAGCTCAACATCAGCAAGACTGGCAGAAATATCCTCTTTAAAAAAATATTTATACTTAGTAATTCTCACTCATGCTAAGTAGCTTGAATCAGTTCCCAGTACTTAGCAGAGAGTTGTTGTCAAAGCAGCTTCCAATCCTGTGAAAATGTTCTATTTCTGTAATGTGGCTTAATCTGTTTGAATACACTTGTTATTCTCTGGAAGGCAGCAATCAGCACAGAGACACTTGGTAGTCACACAGGAGCAGTGTGTGGAAATGCACTGCACTCCAGCAGCCAAGATAACATGGCTAAAAGCCTTTATCCCAAGATCTGTCTTATTATATATGAATGTATGTCTTCCAGAGCTTTCTAACTCATCTATATACATCTGGTTTCAGTTTAAGGCAAAGCCTAAGAAAATAATAATTTTATTATTAAATGAGTGAAAGATTTTTTTTCAGTATAATACTCTCAACCAATATAGTTTTTTCTCTCTAGTTGAATGAAATGTTCAGCTTTTAATTAAGGAAATTCTCAGGGAAGACCTGATTTCTGTCAGCCAATGGCAGGCACACAGACTCTGCTCTTTAACAAAAAAATTTTGCAAGCATTAAACTGTAGCTTTATACATTATTTTGCTCTAGAAATCTATGTTTGGTCAAAAGTGCAAGTAGATATGTACCCAGTCAACTAATTGGGGCACAAACTAAACTTGGATAAAAACCAGAGAGTAGGATTTAATACCTTCTTGTGTCAAAACAGTTCCTTGAAGGCCTCCTTCTATGTGTTAGGCATTTTCTTTGGCTTTGTGAAACCCACTGGTGTCCTTTGCTCACTTGAAAGCTGTTAAAGTTTTCAGTGGACAGCCTGCTGAGTTTCAGCCTTAAATGAGGCCTTCTTCAGCCTCTGCGAAAAACCTGGGCAATGTTTATTCCTGACAAACCACTTAATTTCAGCTTAATTTTACCTAGGGAAGAGAAGGTCTCTAGAGGAAGAGCAACATTTACAATTAATCTTCATTAAAACTCTTCAGTGAAAAATACAGAAGGAAGATTGCACCTGAACCTGTAATTCATTACTGCCACTTTTTTCTTACCCCCCCATCTTTCTTTCAGACACTGAATTCACCATCATTTTCATGCTGTGCTCTACTCTCAGGTGTGTGGACACAGCTAAACTCACAGCTTTCACCAAGGCAACAGCTGGTACTTCTCTGTTGGACAGCACTGTCACTATCACAGGTAGCTCTGATGCAAAAAAAAGTCCAGATTGCTACAGGTACCCCACAACCTTCAGAAAGATGAAAATAAAGATCTGGTTTTGGTTTTCTTTTTACAGGACAGCACAAAACAGTGCAAAGAGCCAGATAAATGCAAAGAGCACTGTGCCATGGTTACCAGCAACATTAGACCCCTGAGTGAGTGAACTGGCTGCAGGAATGATGTCTGTATAAACAGACTCACTCCATGATGTTAGCTGGATGTCTATAAAGCACAGTGCCACTGGTTTTACAGATGCAGGGTGCAGTTTGTGTTTGCACTGTCTGTGTGTGGACTCTTCAGTAGACACTCCTTCACTTGGCTCATGCTGCCTTCACAAGAGGAGCCTTAGATGCAAGATGCAAGCCCCTGCTGTGAATTGAGCACTTGATCTTGTCTGGGATGCAGGAGGATATGATGTGAGACTGCAAACTAACCGTGGTTACTCAAACATGAAGCAGGACCATAAAACACTGACTTAAAGCAACAATATAACAGAGCAGCATCACTTCCAAACCCAGCACAAAGCACTGAGGCCTGAGCCACTTTCAGCAGATTTCTACAGGCCAAGAGAACAAGCTGTGCCCTTGGAAAATACTGTCCTGAACAGGAAACATTCCTCTGCTGCATGCTTCTGCTAAAGCCAGACAACACGTGGGAATAGCTGAGGGTCCACGTTCTTGGTGTGCAGAGAAATGTGGGGCACAAAATTAATTTGAGGATAGAAGAAAGTGCATCTGACAGGCTTATTAAGTTTATATCACAAGCCAAATCATTATACACCACACCCAAACAGCAGCACTGCCACAAGTCCTTATTGACAGTTGCCATTACCTAGCTCTATAGCAATGGATTTTATATGGGTAAAATAAATTACTAAATTGGCCTTAATCCCTTCTTCATGCCAACATAACACTGCAAATTAAAGGAGCTACAGTCATCAAGTAGGTTGTCACCAGCAAAGTGGATGATTTCTTCCATTCTCTGAGACAACAAAAATAGCATTTAACATGGGGTAACCCCCCCACAAATCTTTCAATATAATTGCAAGAATTTTTTTCTTCTAGTTTCTGCTTTAGGAAAGTAATCAGACAGTCTCAGACTAATCCAAATATAACTGATAAGTATTGCTTGGTAGCTTCTTATAAAGAGTATTATTTCAAATCTTACTTCACATCTCTTTATTATCCCTTAAAAGCCTTTGAGTGATGTTATGAAAATCTCCATCTTCTCCTGTGCTAATTTCAGCCACGTCAGTGCCAGCTAGGCCCTGAAGACAACACTTTCTCAAGCTGCAGATGCTGGTCACATACTCTGGAAACAGCCAGTTTATGGTAACCTTTCCACTGCCACCAGAACACAGGATTTACAAGTACTTCACATTCCCTTGTGAATTGAACATAGAAATATTGTACATAGAAACACAACTTCTGCTTATTCCTGCCTTGCCTCTTAGCATAGCAAACAAGCCCTGCATTCTGGCACAGCTGGGTACAGTGAACATTAGATTTATTGAATTATGTTTTTGAGAAAGGGTTTGCTAAGTGTGTCAAAATGGATATTGCAGTTGAAAAACTCTCTGATGGAGGAGGCAGCCAATCACTGGGATTAGCTCCCTGACCATGATGACTTTGGATGTCCCAAACAAAACAAAAACACTTCTTCACCTCAATTTTAGCATGCATATTCTGATTAAAGAAAGCCAAGTACCTATTAACATGGACACATATAAGGTGTGCATATGGAAATGTATGTAAAAAAGTACACACAACTTTTTACCTTTTGAAAGATAAACCAGAATGTGTGTTACCAATTCATTTCCATTTACATCCTTCTTGCTTTTTATCTACCCATCTAAAAAGAGGGAGAGCAACATATATTGCTTTATCTTTCATTCAACGTGTGAAGCAGTTCAGACATTTTTATAAATAACTTTTCTGTAAAGCAAGTATCTCATATAGTAGTATCAGTGTCTTGGAAAGCAGCCATTTAAGCAACTGAGTTTAAGATGTTCTTCTCTAATTCTAAGAGCAGTAATAATGGGATTTAATGTGTCAGGAATCAAGGTAATCTCTTGGTAGAACACCAGGAGGCAGGTATAGGAGCCTACTGTAAATCTGGCTGAGATGTTAAGACATTTGAAATAGAGAATTTTCAGTGAGTACAAGTAAATTGACTTCATCAAAGTAGCAATTGTGTCATCTTTTTTCACCTCTACTTAATTGGGGTTTTTTCTAATGCACTCATTGGACTGAAGTGCCAGACCATAATTATAGGTAGGACAGAGTATGAGGAGCAGCTCTTCCACAATCACTGCCACTGAACACTTAGATTTCACACTTTTTCTGTTGTTCAAAACAAAGCTGATCCTCACATGAAAATTTAGTCAGAAAGTGACTCCAGAATTTTTTATGTCAGATAGCCAAATGGGGTTGTCTGTTCACAGCTTCACTGGAATAGACCTAGCAAAAAAAAACAACCCAAAAAAAACAAACAAAGCACTTCATTCTATGGGCTGAGCAGAAACAGAGTCTGTGGGGAACAAAAGATTTCTCTTTAACCATCAAACTATTTCTCAGCTGGTGAAGATCTGCAACAGCAGCTTTAGATTGCAGTTTGCATGCAGGACTCCCATAGCACAGCCACAACACAGATAAATACAGTCCATTTTCACAGTCAGATAATCCTAAACAAGGAGCAGACAAAGGGCTTGATCACAAAGCAGAACTGTTGCAAGAGAATGTAGGAGAACACAGGTAATCTGCCTATTATTATTTATTATAAGGAAGTTATTGGAGAAAACCACGACCACTTTTACATTTTCCCTGCTGTAACTCAGGAGGAGAGCCACTTGGTAACCACCACCTGCTCTGCTCAACAGAGGAATTTGCAAAGCTGATTTTCTATGAGATATTCTCTAGCTTTAAGTTGAACTCTTTGTGGAAAATGAAGTTTAATCAAGAATAGCCAGGATCCTCATGAAAAAGCTAATTAAAAATTTCTGTTTAGAATGCTACCAATTTCCCCCCTCCCCCCAGTAAAATTATTTTCCGTAACATTTTGGGTTTCTCAATATATTTTTCTCTGAAGTTCTCACTGGGAAAACAACCAAAGTAATTACTTTATGATCTCTAAGACTCAAGATCATGTTTCCTTGAACATTAACAATTAGAAATATTGAATAAAGCCTGTAAGAAACCTTTCATTGTTGGGTACTTAACAGAACTGATTGAAATTCAGATCTGCAGCCTAGGAGCAAATTTTTATAATTTAGTATCTATTTTCATCTCACAACAAGATGAAAAACTGAAATATCCATAGATTCAGCAGAACAAAATGCACTTAATGGTTTAGCCATAAAGAGAATTGACTTTTCAAAGTAATTTAAATGCTATTTTTCCTTTCTTGGATATACCTTCTCCTGGAATTTAGTGTGGGGACCTGTAGGCCTTACTATACCCATTAGGGCTGTTTTTTTTCCCCACAACCATTCTGCTATTTTTATCAAAATTAAAAAAAAAAAGAAGCAGCAGTTATGTAAATCCAGAGGTTTTTCTAGCAGCATACTGCTATTTTTTTTAATTAAGCCTTTAGGTTTCAAATGGAATTTCAAGATGAAAACAAAAAGATTTACACTCCAAAGTAGTCAAGTGACCATTAATCATTAAAATGAAGATCACTTCAAGATCCAGATTTAAGTTATTCCGGTAGAGACTTGAAGGTAAATCTTCCCTCTCACTACAACACTATTACTAGTGCAGGCTTTCTCTAGGTTTATTTCTGTTTGTTTTCTAGGAAAATAACCAAAGCAAACAGAATTTTTTGACCCAAAGCAAAACAGGAACACATAAAAGTCTTATGTGATTCGTGCAATGGGGAAAAAAACCCAACAACTTTTGATTTAGATTTTTTCCTAAGGGATATCAGAGAAGTGGGTGCACAGTGAGCTTCACAGCCTACAGGTGCACACCCTTAGCAAGCAGAGTTAATCACTGTAATTAACACTCCCATGGTCAGCAATATAAAGCAGACATTTGCATACATGGGAAAGTTCAATTGTGCTAGTGGTTCTCCCTATCAGAAAAAGAAGGTTACCTGTGATAGCCAAACAGTAACAGCAAGTTGTCTTTAGTTTATTTGCTTTGTATTACCAAAGTAAATAATTTTTACAGTAGGGTCACTGTTTAAACTATTTGAAAATGCATTATGATAGAGTGTATTAATGGATTCAGCATTAGTAACTGCTAGGATATGCCTAAACCAAAATGAGAACCAGTCACTCCAAACCAATTACCATCATCTCTGGTCTCCATGAAGAGTCAATAATTACCTACATTTATCCCAGGGGCATTTGCATCATACATGCCTATTAATCTATAAATAGAGGTGAGTGAATGATGTCTTGTGCCTAACTGTGTCAGTGAGTCACCAAAGAGAGGGAAGAATAATTATTGTCTTGTCTGTATAGGCCAGATACTATTTATTAGCAAGTTAAAAGCAAGATTGTGGCACAAGAAATTCTGCTTATAGAGAGAAAACATTTTACCATGAAGCTGGTCAAACTTGGACAGGGACCCAGACAAGCCACAGAATCACCTTAAGCTCTGCTGAACAAGGCCCTGAGCAACCTGACTGAACTTATAGCTGACCCCAATTTAAGCAAAGGGTTGGACTAGAGGCCTCCAGAGATCTTTCAAATGTAAAGTATTCTGTGATTAGAAGAGACCTGAGAATCTACCTGCTCTGTGCTCAGTTTGTTTTTCTTTGAGACCAAGCAATCTTCATTTTCTCGTTGGTAGCTTGCTTTAAAGTTGCTCTGAGTGATGAAAGTACATAACTATAAATATCAGTCAGCCTTGAGGAAAATGATGTTGTACAGAGACTGTGAAGTATTGTACTAGAAGCACTGTAAGGGGACTTGGGGAATAGGGGAGTTAAGAAAAGGGAAAATGCATCATGCTTGTAGCAACACCATTTAAATCCAATTCCTGTGCTTGCATTTATCTCCACAGTGTTTTCTAACAGAAATCAGATGTTATTTTTTTTTCTGTACAACAATAAACAATAATAATCAGCAGCAACATCTGGGCTCTGCTCTTCTAAATAGCACTTTCGTGCAATTATAATGTAAAGCTCAGGAACTGAAGCTGGAAATAAAACACAAATGTTAATTTGACACTTGGAACATTTCTACAGCTGTGCAATTTGAAGTAATTTTAACAGTAGACTTCTGTTATTAGGTTATATTTTATAATAACACTTCATTCATCCAGAGACATTTTCTTAGTCATCATTACTCCTGTTTTGGAGAGCCTAAACTTAATTTTCTTGGAAAAAGTATAATCCTGCCATGATGCCACCCTTTTGTCACAGAGTTCCCTGGTAGCACCTTGAAACTCTAGTCCTGGTCTCACAGTGGCAATGATAATATGATTCATAGCAATTTTCAGGGAGGAATCTAATTAGCAACAAAAGTACACAACATTCACAAGCACCACATTGCTGAGATCAGTAAAATGTTTGCATCAAGTCTCCTATTCCTTTATTCCTTGTTCTGCCCAATTAACACATGATGCATTTTCTTCTATTTTCTGGCTAGATGTCTGAAACTTTTCAGCAGGGGATCACAAACATTCATATATTTCACTAGGAAAATAAAAATTCCCAAACATTGCTAAGTCTCAGGGCTTTATTTTCCATGAAATCAAATAATCACAGGTACTGGCTGATCCAAAATCTCATTTAATTCCATGGTCTTGCAAAAGCTATTTAATAAATTTGGGTCAAACACTGCTTTAAGACTAATAAGAGATTTACTGTTGACTTTGGGTAACCAGAATTCCACTTCATACCTCCACCAGCTTAGAAAATGTACAACAATCCCCATCTGCCCTACACAAGCTAATTATTCCTGGTTTTGCTAGCACCAGGCAATAGTAACTATAAATTGGACAGATGTCCATTCAGATGTATTTATACAGCAACTTCATAGTAAAACTGCATATATGACAAGTACATCAGGAAATCACTGAGAAAGGGAGATACTGTTAAATTACAGAAGTTATTTTCTGTAATTACTGAGTTCAACCAAACATCTAAACCACACCAAAAAAATCAAAAAACCCCAACTTTCTATAAGTGCACTAAATCCAAATTCCACAGCTGGCAATTGCAGAGAAGCTCCTCTGACTCCCTGCAGATTTCATTTCAGCATGAAGTCTAATTAAGGTGGGTTGTTTTTCTTCCCACACAGGAAAATCCCCCTGCATCTGCCACACGGAGTGTTCCTTTCATTTTCAGGAACAGGAATTCAAAGGAGTCCCCAAAGCACTGAGTTAGGCTGATACTAAGTATCAAACGTACTTATTTTTCTTAAGACTTTATTTATCTTATTTGAAACTGAAACATTAATCCAAGATTAGCCATTGTTTTGCCTCTGAATTGCTAAGATGACTGAAGAAGTTAGTGAAATACATAAAACACTGCAATAAACCATTTGCCCTGTGGCAATTCAAGTTCCCTTTTAAAATTAGTTCAGGCTCACTCTCATTTTAGATCTTCCAACAGCAAAAAAAGGCTGATTTTACTGAATTTGGTAAAGAAGCCTAAATTGTTGGTAAATTAACATAGCTATTTAACTTTAGAAAATCAACCAAGTCGCAGAAGTGAATGGCAAGGTTACCTTGAGTCAAGAACATTGTAAAAGAATAAAAGAAGGCTTTTCAATATCACCACACAACATGGTATCATGAAAATAAAACAAGTAGGAGAAGAAACCTTTTAGAGAAGAAACCAGTGGGCTGACCAGCAGCAGGTGGTGCCTCTGTAGATTAGTAGATGTTTAGTATGTCACTTTGACAGGGAAATAGATAAAAATAAACCAAACTCACCTGACACAACCGTCCAGGAGAAATCCCCCATCACTCCTCAGCAGATTCACAGGCAGGTTGTTTTTCCCACAAGCCTGAGGCAATTAAATGTAAACCAGGTGCTGGAGCCCCTGGAAAATCCACAGAAGCAGCTTCACAATCTGAGGATAAAACTTAATTCCTAAAATATTTGCAGTACAAACTGTCACAATCGTTTGGCAAAGTGACTGGCTGTGGGTGCTGTGGGTGCTGTGGGTGCTGGCTGTGCTCTGAGGGGCTGGCTGCGCTCTGAGGGGAGGCGGCAGCTGCCCCTGCTGGGGCAGTTCCCGCCAGTTCTGGATGGTTCCAGCAGGTTCCAGCAGCCCCCTCAGCGCCGAGGGCACGGCAGGGGAAGCAGGTGGTGGAACAGACAAAATGGCGCCCAGGGCAGCGGGCAGTGGGGACAGTTTGTCCTTCAAAGCACTAAGCACATATTGGCATGCTTTGTGGTAGCAAAGAGTTATTAGGCATTTTTTGTGTGTACATGTATGTATGTGTGTGTTTCTAAAGTGTGTGCTACCTCACCAATGGGACCACCATTTGCGAAGCACAGCTGAAATTTCCATTAGCTACAGAGAGCTCAGGCTTGAGCCATACTGTATCTATCTATCTATCTATCTATCTATCTATCTATCTATCTATTTATATACTAATATAAATAACATCTTTAAACTAAGGAAGAACTTACTACACTGAAAAAAGGACTGGGAGGGAAAGACCTGTTTCAGTCAAGCTTCCCTGGTAGCCCCTTTCTGCCATTTATCAGTTCTCATTTGCTTCCTCTCCTAATAAGTTTGCACGTGAGATGTATAGAAATACAGTGAAAGCACATGGTAAATAAATTCAGCCCCTGCTGGTGCATACAACTTGTACAAGTATCAGGGTACATACTGGTACATACTACAAACTGGTACAGTTTATCTCACTAAACTCACAGCAGACTAAAAAAAAAAGCCAACAGTACCTGATTTACTATTTAACTGCTCGAAACACAGGCAGTGAGGGGCCGACTTTGAAACCAGAGTGAAAAATGAGAGTCTATCCTTTAAATAATATTTACAGTCCTTGAGTTCAAATACAGTTGTTTGTTGATACAATTACTTGTTTGGTTTTTTTTCTTTCATTTCCCATTCTGCATTGTCAAATAATGCCTGCTGCCCAAATCCAGGCATTTAAAAGAAAAAAATATTAGAAACCATATTCTCCAAGTTGCACTTCTTTGTTGTGGTCAGTCTCATGCCAGGGGGGAATCCTTCCTATAACAATAGTTACAGAAAGTTTTTAAGAAGGCTTAGCTGCAGCCATTAAAATCAATCCAATTCCAATTGCATGGGACTAGAAAGGACCTTCTAATGGCCAAGAAAAATGAAAACATTCAGGTTGAAAGAACAATTTTTGGGGGGTTCTACTCAGTGAACCTGAATAAAAGCCACCAATTTATAATACAATGTGTTTTGAAGGAAAAACACATTTCCCAGGGTTTTGACAGCAAAAGCTAACTAGTTGCTAGTCCTGGGGACACAAGATAGCTTGTCTGTTTTTGTTATGCCCACAGCAGTGAGGACTAGAGCCCACTCACCTTGAAGTCCATCCTTTGCAAAATAAGGCAACATATCTGAGCACAGAAGTTTAGAAAGAACTAAAATTCACTAAGCAACAAATTCAGGCATCTAAGTAATTTGGGCAATTTTAAACAAATAACTATGAGGGCAGTGAAGAAGAAAACCTCAATCCCCTTGCTACCACATTGACAAGCTCTCTTTGGCTTATGCTCTGTAAGTCTTTCTGATAAGACTGCCACATCTTCTTCAGCTGTATCAGGATATAATTTAAAATGTGCATTGTTTATCCTTTCTGATACATATTATACACACAGCTCAGCTGTCTCATAATGCAGAAAAAATCCAGGCACAGTCATTTCGATACAAACATTCATTAGAAAGCAGCTTCTCTGTTCTTAACCAAAACAGACCATTTTAAATTCCTTTTATAGCTTTCAGAAATTACCTTATACAAAATGTGATTGTAATTATAATGATAAAAAAAAAAAAAGACAATAAATAAATGTAGTGTCTTTTCTGGGCATATCAAGATCTTTGACATGCGAAGAAGGCTCTTTTTTTATTTAAGTGAGCTGGGTAATAGAAGGTGTCTAAAGAAAAAGAAAATAATAATCTGTCACTGCCATAAGAGCAAGAAGATAAAATTACTTATATAAGCTGCAAACAGAAGTGCTTCTGAAAGAAATTATGACAGGATAAATATTTTTGGATGAATAGTGTTCATCAATACAATTTAAAAGGGGGGAAAAGAATGTGCATTGAGGAAAAGAAATGTAATTATTGAAATAAAATTATTTAAATGCCTATTGAAATATAATTTCTAAATTTTCTGGAATTTTGGAAGCTCAGAACACCATGGCTTCTTTTGAACATGTTGCAGTGGCCTGACCTATCCCATAAAGCAGAAACACCTGCGTTGTTGGAAGAGTCCAGTGGACAGAGTACACTTTAAATCTTTATTTAGCAGTTTGGTGAAGCACTGATTCTACAAACAGCATGTTAAAGAGAGAGTCTCAGCATAAGCTAAGGAAGAATAGCCCGGGATGAAATTTATAAAATTAGACACAGTAAAAGAGACATCTGTTTTTTCCTTTTCTGTTGGATGGGTAACACAAAACATACAAGAAGTCAGAAGGATAACAAGGATAAAAACAAGGATAGTAACAAGGATAGAAATGTCATATAGCCTGATATTGATTCCTCTTCATGTAAATCCAGACTTGAAATAAAAAAACTCAGGATCAAAAGACTGATTTCAGCTATAACAGTTACCATTAAGTAATACAAGCAGACTTGATTCGATTTTTACTTGCTTTGTGAGTGGAAGCAAGGCTGCTATTTTGTCCTTTTCACACCACTGTGGGTGCACCTTCTTTCCCTTCCTGCTCAGGGCTGTAATCGTGGGCAATTTGGAACAGAGAATCAGATCAAAGCATTCACCAAAGCTGCAAGATGCCTGTATGAAATCTGACAGTGGATGAGAAATGGTGTGGAGAATTTTATTCAGCTTCCTGAATGCAATCAAGAGCTCTGTCCTCTGATCATGATTCTTTCTTTCAGGTTTAAAAAGTGATGTTGCATTGTCTGATTAAGTCTTAAATTTTTAATCTGGTTGCTGCAAATTATTATATATTATAAAGGAGAAACAGGGGGAACACTTTATTACTTTAAAGTTACTTTCCTTAAGTTGGGGCTTGACAATTTTCAGTTTTTACACCCCCAGCCTATTTTCTGCCTGTGCACCATACTGTGGTATAGAAAATAGCATCCCATGTTATCAAAGAGGAGGAGAAAAACTGGGTATCTTGAGTGTCAAGGGATCAGCTAAAATACTCACTGCATGTTCTTTCCACTGAAATACTTTTTCTCAGGGGCAATGTGTATCTCTCAGACAGGATTTCACCTAACTGCAGAAAGCATTTACATTTGTCTAGCTTGTTACTGCATCTAGCATTAAAAGAACTGCAATAATACTTTGTTATCATCCTGACAAATCCCAAGGGAATTTAAATGCCTTGCAGACAAAATCCTTTCAGGTCAAACCCAAAGTAGAACAGTAATCTGGCTGCACACAGGCTCATGACATCACCAAAACTTGTAGCAACTACAAGATGAATGGCAGCGCAGCACTCCTTCATAAACACACAGAGGTCTTGGTATTATCCAGTCAAGTTATCTGTTCCATGAAAGCTGCCAAAACCAAAATACTGTCTCGGAGATGATTTCTAGGATTTGGCCACAAATCAGCAAGGATTCTGACTGTCTTGTTCTGCTGCTTGTCATAGAACAGCAAATAAATACAGCAAGCATCAAAGTCTGTTGACTCGCTGGTTTTCTGCCTTTCTAAGAAATCTGCCTTTCCTCCTCGTGCTGCAGAGTTGCTATGGTACTGGAGATCTGAATTAATACACAAAGCTTGATGGGATTGCTCACAGTCACCACAGATGCCCTTAAGAGGCCAAAAGTGAAGGCAGAGAAATGCCTGTGCAGCAGCAGCCACCACTCCATCACTATCTGCACTGCCCTCCAAGAATAACTTGCCTTCTTTGGCTCCATCCAGCAGGCTACTATGAGGCTGGCATGGAAGCAGTTTTAAGAAATAACAAATTTTACCCAATAACTGATAAAGATTTTTCTAAGACTGTTTTATTAATTGCTTACCTAGACAGACGTTAAACATGAATGTCCAAAGGGAGTCAAGTAAAAGAAAAGGGAAAACAAACAAAAAATCCAAATCCACCCCCAACTTCCCACCAACCAACAAAACCCATGTGATTCATATTAAGTTTGTTCTTTACAGCTTCTATTTTAAATCATGTTGTGTGTTTCTATTAACAGCCAGAGTGCAAACACAAAGCAGGATTGGAGAGAAAGACCCAAGATCACAATGACTTGTCAAAATGACAAAGCTTTTGTGCAGTTTCCTAAAGCAGTCACTGAGAAAAGCTCTATCACCAGCACCAACCACTTCCATCTAGCTAGAGAAGGCAGATAAATAGATCAATAAACAGATAGGTAAATAAACATATAAGCATTCTCACTGGGATCCACCTGCTGCAAGAACTTTTGTGTTTCCTTGCACCCACTTCTGAGCTGAACAGGATCATGACTGAACTGCTTCACAGCGTGAGGATGGAGAGGAGCACTGCCATCTGCAACCAAACTGTTTTGTGTTTTCTGAGCTACAGAAAGGTTCAAGGAATTTAAAAATCATCAACAAAACCCCAAACACTGTTGTGTCATCAATAAATACAAAGTGTTTTTACTAGCAACAGTAAATCACCCAGACTGCTACATTTAGCATCACCAGAGATTGGAAGTGGCAACAGCAGGATTTTACAGCACCTTCTTAAAGAAGATTGACACTAGGGACCAAAAAGCCTCTCAGTTACTAAACCTAACAAATTATTTCATTCATGTCAAGACTCCCTTTCAGCACAAGGTCACTCAAGTAGCCATAAATGTTATCAGAAAAGAAATAAAAGCATGCTACCCCCTCCCACACTGCCCTGATCACGCTAGGCTAGGCTTTCAGGTGCTGTGTACAAAACAAGCTGCTATTTGCAGACAGTATTTTGCCTTGTCTGCCCTTTATTCTTTCTGATCCCTTCCCATGTGTATTTCCTTGTTCATCCACAATGCTTTTCTTAAAAGTCAACCCAAAACACTTCAGATACCTCCCTTCCCTAAAAATCTGCCACACCTGGAAACTAAAATATCACTTCAAGCAAGGAATTGTCATGGATTTTTAACCACCCTCTAGGAGCATTTCAGGCATTCTGTGATAATCCTGAGATTAAACAAACAAACAAACAAAAAACCCCAAACCAAAATAACAATACACGCATAAACCAACCCAAATTAGGAAAGAGAGAAAACAAGGGAAGTTCTCTTTTATACTACTTTTTAAAAGGCTCCCAATCCTATTACTTTGGATTTGAAGTCTGGGCTGTCCACATCCTTTGCATTGTGTATTTTAGTAAGGAATAAAGTGCTCATAAACACATTTAAAGCATCTTAAAAGGGCAGTTTGGTCTGGAAGTGCCAGGACTCTGGGCTGGAGGGTCATCAGTAAGTGCCACCATCAGCAGTTCTGTATTCAGGGGTGTAAAAGTCATTTTTTTCTGAGACAAAGGCCAAGATACTCAGCTCTAGAAGTGAATCTCATGGTGTAAATGACTATGACTTCAATGTAAATGATTACAGCCTATTCACTTCAAGTGATCAGACCAAAGTCCTCAAGTAATTACATGAAAGAAAGTCACACAGCAGGTTCTCTCTTCAGAACAAAGAGTAGGGGAATTAGAGGTTAAATTTCAGTTTTACTTAAAACAAAGTTAAAACTTCCCTTGGCCAAAAAAAGACCCTTTTTTCTTACAAACCAGAACTATAAATTGCAATTCAAATAGGCAAGCTCCTCATCCAACTGTATTACTGAAGTAACCACTTTATATACTGGTAAACCTCTAGCTCTTACAGAGGCATCCAGAAAATTCAAGTGATAAAATATCTTAATACCTAGAGTTATTTTGTTCTTTAACAGTAATGCAATGAGAGAGACTTTCTGTAGCCTTTTACTCACAGTAACACTTTTATTCACAGTACAAGAAACCCATGGCTCATGACTGTGATGTTAATCCAGAAAAATCTATCAAGCAGATTCAAAACAAATGCAACATTTCATTCAGAAATCAGAACCATGGCTATGCCCTGGGGAGAAGCAAGGGACCTGTGCCGAGGTGTAAAACAAACATCTTTATATCCTGTGCTTATATGATGTCTGCCAAGTGGACTCAAGTAACTATAACTGAGCCTCTGAAGCACCAATGTGCTAAATAATAAAAGAAGGAATCAAATGCCTCCAAAATCCACCACTGCATTTGAAGAATGTGTTTAAGAACTGTGGTTAAAATAGCAAAAAAGAGATGAATAGCACCAGGATCCTGACTCACTCCTGAAGCTTAGATTTTTCAAGCACCATAGCTACTGGCTGATGGCATGGTGATAAGGGATGAGCACAAACACCCATAAAACAAGGCTGAAAATTGGCCTAAATATACCAAAGGCAAACACGACTCCTAAATTAAAAGTAACTTCAAATTATCTCCTATTTTATAAGCACAATGTTCAAAAAACACATCAAAGACACACTGCAGTTATGGTCAAAAAACGAGACAAGAAAAGGAAAGAGGCCATTTTCTAAACTAATGGGGAGGAAAGTGCAGTTG
This sequence comes from Ceyx melanurus, assembly GCA_024611195.1. Lineage (NCBI taxonomy): Eukaryota > Metazoa > Chordata > Aves > Coraciiformes > Alcedinidae > Ceyx > Ceyx melanurus. The sequence continues at coordinate 75,013 of JANHGL010002819.1, forward strand.
TCAGATTAAGTGCAGGAATTGTTAATCAGCTCTGCTGCTCCTGGGAGGGATCAGCAACATCCTGAGCAGTGTCAGCAGAAAGCATCACTGGCTCACTAGCCACCTCTTATAAAGAGGAGGACTCCAGAGGAGCACCTGAAGTCGAGAGCTGAACCCTTTCCTCTGGCAGTCCCCTAAAGGAATGTCAGGGGATTGTTTAGGAACAAGTTTAGTCTCTTAAAAGCAGAGCTATCAAATCTTCCTGTTCCTTGAAACCACTGCAATGCTAAGTTCTGAGGTCAAGCTCCAAGGAGCTGTTTGGTACACGGATTCAGAAAGAAAGTAATTTCTTCAGTGTGCTAATGCTTAAGAAATAGAGGAGCACTCTCACCTGCAGATCTAATCAGTCACCCGCAGAAATCAACTTCAAACACCTTTAAATGTTAAAAGCCAGTGCTGTATGTTTGCATTTTATGTCTAGCCTTTCAACACCTTTCATTTAAAAACTCAATTGCAGTGAATTGCATTTCAGATGGTATTTCTGGCCACAACAGCATCACTTCAGCCCTCTTGCTGTCAGGTAAAGTCCTAACTGCAGGTAAGACAAGCTTGCTGCTGTCACCAAGGTGGTGGCAGTGGAAGCAACAGTGCAGACAGTGACCTGCTTTGCCTATTCTAGGCTTGCAGCTACAATAGACAGACTTCTAACACACAGAAACAGAGAGCAGGGAACACCTCAGTGTCCCTCAGCCATCATGCACCAAGTGCCCACCCAAGGGACTGTGCATGTAGCCAGCTCTCCTCCAGCCTCTTCGGGCTAGAAGCAGGATAAGGCAGAGGGGTGGCTTCTTCCAGAAGCCTCTTCCCAGTGTTACGTGACCTTTCCCTATAGACATATCACTCCCACTTACAGATAGTTTAGAAAACATGTGAAGAAGGGAAACAAGAATTATCTTAGTGACATATTTAGTGCTAAATAAGGCCAGAGTGTGTGAAGATATAACCAAAGAGGTGGGCACTAACCAGCCATTTTTAATAAGACAAGAATAGTCTAACAGTGGGAGTACTAGAGTGTAACACATGTTCTGTGAGTATTCAACAAAAAGCCTACTATGCTGCAGTAAATGTTGAGATGCACTTACACAATTAGGACTAATTAAGCATATATCAATCTGGTAAGTAGACTAAAATATTCATCACAATTTCTCCTATTCAACCAGTCAGTATTTGCTGTGGTACAATAATAATGCTGATGTAAGACAGGGGAATGCTGCCCACCACAGCACCTTCCCTGCTGGTCCCTTTCCTTCAAACCCCTGTGTGTGCCTCAGTTTATCTCAGAAATTTCTGTCAGATTTGTTTTAAAATGTGCACCAAATCCACTGGCTTGCAGGAGCAAAGGAAGAGTGAGTCCCAGAGGGAGTTGCAGTGTCTGTTGAATAATATGCTGTAGCTTCCAGAGCAGCATGGCTGTTACTCAGGTGTCTGTGTAGGAACGTGCTGCTAAAGAACAGCCAGTGAAGCTGTGCTCTCCATTAAATCAGTATTCCCCAGCAACCCACGAGGGTCAAACGAGTGTAAGGTCTTTCCAAATACAGCAGGGCAAAGAGCTGAAGGGAGATAATGAAAAGAATATTTTTCCAGGCATTTGGCATCGAAGGTGAGGAAAAAGAAGTAGAGTGTGCATTGCCAAAGCAGTCAAATCTGCATGGAGAATAGCATACTTATGGTTAGTGCTACAATAGATACTTAGGTGGCATTCTAAGCATGACAGGTGCTTTCAGTTTCTCCCTGACATGATTTGGTTCAGCTAAGGATTTTTTTCAGATACTGTTCTTACTAATCTACCTACTTGGTAAGATTAGCTCTTGCAAAGCATGAAATCAGTCTTCATTTGGAGTTCGATGTGTCTTTGTTAAATTAACAGGTAAAAATAATTTCAGTTTTCAAAAAAACCAAATACTTTCACACCAAGATAACTCTGTATGTGCTACAGAGCTGGGAAACCCAGTGTTTTATTAATGAGAAACCCCAAGGTGAGGGGGATTGTTTAACAGACTTCTACCCACCAAGACTTTTGGTTTTTAAATACACCAATGCACTTGTGAAAACGTATACTGAAGATTTCAGAACTTTTCTTTCATTAGGTACCAAGAATGAATGACAAAATAAACCAAAAATGACAGATAGATATTAATGCACAGAGAAACGGAGTTTCTATATCACAGTGTTTAACTAAAACCAATCTTTCAATGAGTATCTAAGAAAAATAATGATCTAAAGTACAGCTGGCAGGGACTCACAAGAGTTTCTTATGTAAGAAAAAGCACTGAGAAAGCCTGGAAGCAAGGTATAAAGAGCACCCTCTCAGAAATAGGAAAGCAGGAGACAACCTCACAATAAAATTATGATCAGAATGAACTACCAGGCTCCTACAGAACATGTTTCATCTTGGGGTCTCAGCAGGGCATCGGTGGTAAGAAATGCAGAGAGGAGATGAAATACCTCTTGAACCAGTGTGAGGAAGACTCCATTGATGTAAGGGATAAAGAGAAGCCAGGGAAGAGAAACAGAAAGGAGAACGTGCTCCGACTGATGAGTTAGGGATGCAAGTCTGGAAGCAGCTTTGTGGATGAGTAAAACCAGAGGAGAAAGACTGTGGATGGGAGATGCTGGCATCACTTTTGTGATTATCACCACTCTTGCCACACCTGTTTGCTGTTACAGTTTGTCAGGCAGAGCAAAGAATGGAATTTCTTAGAGGGCAAGCAGTCAGTAGCATTGTCCATACCCTGTGTTGTGTGCAGCAAGAGCCATACACAAATACTGAACAGTGTGTCATTTCATTATGAAACTCTCTTGTCCTTCATTTGCATGTGTGAGCTAACTAAAGTCACACAGCACACCAAATCTGGTATTTGATGTCTTGATGATGCAAGATGCTCTTAGAATAGAAGCCTGTCTGGTGTGTACATATGCTCCTTTTTTAACATGATCCTTCATTTTATGTCATCTTCCCCAAGCTGTGGCAGGAAGGCAGCCCCTTATGAATGGGAATCTCAACATGTCATTGACAAGCTGTAATGGCAAAAGGTCTGAGGCCAAACGAACTGCAAACTGGTGAAACTAACTAGTTAGCATTTTTATGTGCAGTTTGAAGTATTACTGTGAATTTGCCCTTTGAGCCAGAGAGGTCTCAGGCAGAAGGTAAAAACACTCTGCAATCCACTGCTGTTAATGCTTCCTCCAAGATGGAACTTTTTTCTTGAAGAAAATAAAATAACAAGTAGGAAGAATGGCTGTAACATGAGGAAATAAGATTACAATAGCAAATCTTGGTCATTTCTATTTCTGCGTCAAGTAGAACAGAAAGTTTTGTTAGATAGTGGTTGTAGTTCCAAAAAGGAAACATCACTGCCCCCTTCTGTGTGCCAAGAAATCTGTATCAGCTACCTAAAGAATCTCTATGGAAAGGTTACATACCAGCTGACACTGACATACTGATCTTGCCCTAAATATTAAATATATTAGTTCATTTCTCCATAATTATGTTCATGCCTGGATTAGTCCTGAAGAGACTGATAAAGATCTAAGCCACCAAGGAAATAAATAAGGAATAAGTACATTGGAATTACTATTTTGTGTGTGAGATGCATGCCCGTTTCTGAATGTATTAAAAAGCTTTCTGAATTCTCCAACATTCATTGAAATGTCATCAGGGCTTTTATCTAAAATGAACTTTTTACAATGCTTAGAAAATCAATGCATATCCAACCTGCTGTGTAAACAAGCAACTCCCTTGCACACATTAGTTCCACCCAAGACCTTCCCATTTCTCATTCTTGTGCAATTTAAGTCAATTTTGGGACTGTGTCTGTGAACTGCCATGATTTGATTCACCTTGGCCACAGTATGTGAGAAAAGTGTGTCAGAGCAGAGTGTAAAGGGCATGTGTGAGAAAGCAGCAATTTTACTAAAAGATTAATAGATAGTATAGAAAGGCAAGTGAAAGTAAACCTCAGAGCTGCTCAGAAAGTGGAAAGGGTTCCTCCTAATCTCATTATTATCCCATGCAGAAAAGGTGCCAGCCAGCACACTGCTGAATTGTGCACAAATACAGATACCCTGCAAAATGTGGCCAAGTTTCTTAAGATGCTCATTGCCCTCTCAAGGAAGAGTGTTCTTTATACCACAGCAGTGCAGTGGAATCTCTGTTAATGTTTATGCATTACTGAGCCAAGATAGTGAATGATGAGACTCTTAGACATTAAAATACAAGGAGTTATAGATTTCTTCTGCCATCTTTAAACAAACATGCTGGGACTGCAAGAGTCTCAGTTAAGAGACATTCTTCACATAGTGCAGCTTTGCAAGCCAGAGCTGATTTATGCTGGAGAGAAGATAAACAGATGGGGATGTTTTGAAAGCTGAGCCAGAGCCCTTCTCCTTTAATTGCTTTGAACTGCCCTATGATTTTTTATTTCATTTTTTGTCTACAACACTGAAATACAGAGACAAAGAAAGTAACACAAATACAATTATCTTAGTGTCAGCTTGATTCAGTGGGGTATGAGTAGCTCAGTTTCGGTCATTATTGAGGACAAAGCTGCAGATACTATAATTTTTAAGAAAACAACTCTTTTCTGATTCCAGAAACACCACAATTTAGCACAGCATCAGGCACTTCCATATCCATGCTAAGCAATTTGAATGTGTGCATCTCAAACTAGCAGCACTGGGGAAGTGATCAAAAGGCTGAGCACTGTACTGGGACTAGGAAGAAAAGTGAAACATAGGATAAATAATGGTCACAAAAGTAAAACTGGAGTGGGAGTGGAGTCTGAATGATGCACCACATGGTTCCCAGCATGCAGTGCCTGAAAAGACAGGGAATGAAAGTCAATAACCCAAGAAGCTCTTTCAACCATGTCTCTGTTAGTGGATGAAGTCAGGCACAGACTCCTTTTCTCCACTTAGAGTAAGCACAGAACCACAGCAAAGGGCCACAAACTTGACACACACAAACCCATGCACTGGAGCAGGCTGATGAACCCCACTGAAATCACACCAACACTCAAAGAACAAAACATTTGGTATCATAATGCACCTTCCAACTCTGATTAAAAATGAGCAAGACAACTTATCTGCTGCAATGCGTAAGAAAATATTTGAAGTTCAGAGACATCAAGTGTAAACTTGTGAAGGTGGTCAGCCTGGATTAACTGTGTGATGTGATTTTTGGCTAAGTTCCTCCTCACACCCACTTTGACAGCACACACCTAAAGCCATTTTTCCTGGCTGTTAAAATAACATGACAAGATGAGGACTACGTAATGATGAAGGAAACATTTTCTCTGCAACCAGGGCTGCAGTTTATTTCAAGTGCTAACACAAGGCAGCTGCTCACAAGAACCTCAGATCTGCTTCATTTAGGACAAAGAGTGAGTTCATAGCAGTCTGTAACTGATGGGTAATGAGTTACACATCTCAGATTCCCACAATACAGTACATCAGCAGATCTGTGCCTCATTTCCCCCATCTTTTTAATAAATTTCTCAGTAATTATTCCCTAGATATCCCACTGTATCATTAGGGGCCAGCAAAGGCCAGACAACTTTCCTCCTGGGCAGAAAAAAAATCTGTGTAAAGTAAACTGCTGCTCCATCTCTGTGCAAGTGTCACTGCTCAAAGAGGATTCAGCAAAGAGTAATTTCTGCAGCACCAGAATGGCACCAGTCCACAAAAAGCTACAGCTGTCCATGTGCCAGCATGGTGGCTTGTCAAATAAGCACCTGATGGTACATTTGAATCATGGTTCTTCCCATATAAACCATTTAATGTCCAACACTATGACCTGCAGTAATGAGGAAGCTGGGAGTGGTTTGGAATTTCCCACCTGAAGGAGTGATGAATGTCAATTCAAATAAGCCCTTCTCCTGCTTATCAGGCAATTAACAATGAGCTGTCAGTCACATTTGCAGTGAGTGCCTTTCATGGGAATTTTACCTGCTGTAGTGTGCATGTGATAAACCACTAAACAAACAAGTTCCACTCCCCAAGGAAGTCACAAAACGAGCGGAGACAGAGTGAAAGGTGGCAGACCGAGACTCAGAAGATGTCAAGTGGCCCTTTAGAAAATAAGCCTGTTTAGTCCATAATCACTTCAGTGTAATATTAAACCCCAGTAAAGAATTTCAAGAAATCTTTACCTGTATGGGACGATTGGAATCACTTTATCAGTGTATTTCAATGCCACACTTGAATGCCTAAGTTGCTGTGGCTGTCTTGGGTTGAGTTGTGCCTGAAGAGTAAACAGAGGGCCAGAGACCCTCGGGCTGTTTTCACTTGACTGCAATGAGATCTTTTTCATTGCTGGGTGGGCAGCAGCCAGCCAGCTGCTTGGTAAACAACCATGGTGATTGACGTAAGGATCTCTATTGCTCATGTAAAAAAAGATTTTCAAATAATGGCTCTGAATCACAATTTATTGTCTGCCTGAAGACAATGCAGAAATAGAATCTGCTTTATTTTTATTCCTTTCCTTCAAAATTACACAAGGATGTCCTTATCTGGAAGAGCAATTAGAATCTATGGAAAGGATTCAAATCTAATGCACCTCTCAAGATGGGAAAGTTTTGTCTAAGTTCAATGGGGAAGGATGGGGGAAAGCTTTTAAAAATCATTGAACTGTGAAAGCTTCTCAGACTTCCTTGTTTATATTGGCTGAGTGTTTTGAAAGCCCACAAACAAGCATAGTTGTGCAGGCTGGAATTGGAGACAGGATCTTAATATTCCATCAAATATTCATAGAGAGAGATGGGCAGATTCACCCACACATTTTGTTTTCAAGCCAGCAGACCTCAGAGCACATTTACCTGGTTAGTCCCTAGCTGAGTGTATTTGTGTAAATGTCTATACTTGGTAAAGACATTAAATGCCTAAAAAATACAGAACAGTAAAAGCCAAGTAGATATCCCTCTAATATGGTGGGAAGCAGAGTCCTCTAGTGGTCTCTGGTTGCCCTTACAGCAAAGCAGTCGGTTCAGGGAGGAGAGCTCACGCTGTTATGACATCACAAGGAAAAAATAAAAATTCTTAGTCCAAAGCTGATGATAATCAGGGGAAATTGCCCCCATGGATGCCCACGGCAGTCTCCAGAGTTTTCTACACTTAATCTGCATAAAAATCATTACACATATGTTAAAGAGACCTCAGGCAGTTCGTACAAAGTGCTTACAGAAAAATTTCTCAGACATATATGTGATGCTATTGTACGTTTGTGAACTGATATAACAAGCAGCTATTATACACATGTGCTATAAACTTATCAACATCTAGTGAACTGTGCTGATCTAACAAGTACAATATACACACATTCTCTCTGGAAAAAGTAAAAGGATGAAAAAAAAGCTTGTATTTGCAAGTTTAACTGGACTTCACAGTGAGTGTCTAGGCAGTGGCAGCCAAGCTTCTAGTGATGACAGGTTCCAAGAAGAGTGGTTATACTTGAGACAAAGGATTTAGACTTGGCATAAGAAAATAAGTTTGGAGAGGAGATAGTTAAAATAGAAGGAAATGGTCCACGTGATGGGCTTGGAGACAAACTTTGCACGTCAGGATTGATGCCAGCTTGGAGAAGTTCATGTGTTTGGGTGACAGGGAAGAGTACTGCACAACTGGGGATGTGAAATGGTGAGAAACTAATTTATTCTAGCTATGAGGACAGAAACAAAGGCCTTGTGTGAGATACATCAGCTCAGAATTTGGAAAAGACTTTCCAGAGCAGGATCATAGATAAAGAAAAAGCTGAGGGGAGGAACATACCCCCAAAAAATCATAGAGGAAAGCTTCCCCCAGGAACCAAGGGGAGTATGAGGAAGCCTTGGAAAGTAAATATTAAAGGAGCTACTTACTGAAACCATGCCAGGAGAGTGAGAAAACAATGGGATAGTAGGGAGAGTAAAGAAGACACAGATGCTTCATGTATGTATCTCATGATTGCAATAAATTAATAAAATGAAGTTTTATAAACTGTCAGCTCATTCTCAGATGTTAACATTTCTTAGCAGTACCAATATATATGCAAAAGGCAACACAGCATTCCTGAATTATACAACAGATATCCAGGCATCTGCTTTATACACTTCCAGATCTTAAGCAATCCTTTGGCCAAGGTACAGAACCAGCCATAAAAATCTGGCAAACAGCAGTTTCTAGGAAAGATTTGTGTGGTCTTTGTACCAGACGGTTCCTGACACTGTCATTAAAGGCTTATCTCAGAAAAGCACTTGGAAAGATCTTTCTCCCTTTAAAGAAGAACCTCATCAGTCAGAGCTGTTAGGGGTCATCTGTCATGACCATCAGCTACCCTCTCTCTCCAGCATACCTTTGCAGAGCATCAAAAGAGAAGTTCCATATGCAAAAATTCAAGGGTCAAACACTGCCTGGTTATATTTCTAGATAGGATCTTCCAGTCACTACCCCTACATCTGATTTTTTTTCTCAGTGCTAGCATGGCTTTTATCAGCTTTACCACTTGTAGTTCATGCACCTATCAAAAAAGTATTGCTGAACTTAGTGACAGACATAAAGTTAAGTTCAAAAAGATCCCATTTTTTCTTACAGCAGGGGAAATGATTTCCTTTGAACATGTTGTCAGCCTCAAACAGGGATATGGATCAGTGCAGAGTGCTCAAACTAGTATTTTGCTTCATATTTTGACATGTGAAAAAATAGTGCAAAACACTGAAAAGCTACCACGTCTGAATCAATGCAGAACTGCAAACCTGCAGAGCTACAGCCTGTGAGGTAATTTCAGACAGCAGTGTCAAAGAGGTAAAGCTGCACTATAATTTAGGACAAAAAATATTAGGAAAGCAATTCACCCACCATCTCACAAATGCAGGAATGTAAGCCCATTTTCCTAAGGGTAGCTGTCTCTAACCATTCCTGCAGTAGGTATGACCACCACAGGGCCAAACACAAACTCCTTCTCCTTAGAAATAGGAAAGGAGTTTACATTTGGAAGACAAAATTCTGAATGCTCTTGTGTTGGCATCACCATCATCACAACAAACTCCCAAAGGGACCGGGCTGAATTGTGATTAGTCCTTCAGACTCAATAAAAGAAATGTTTTATAATGATAAGACAGTTTTTGGTGCAGCTTTGCAGAGGACAGCCCCTGCTTTTTAGGCATGAGTATCAAAGCAGGGGGCAGAGGTTGAGCTCGCTCTTGAATGGACTCTTGAATGGCTGTAGTTTGAACCAGACACTGGCCTTGATCAGCAATTGCCCTGTTTTTTAGTAACAGCAATAGCTGTGCTGAGCCTCATCTTCATAAAGCAAGGTGAAGAAGGTAAAGGTGGAACATTCTCCACAACCCTGCAGTGTTTCTGCAGTTGCTGTGCATGGTAACTCAGCAGCTGGAAGTGGCCAGGAACAGAGACACATCCAGGTGCTTGAAGATGGATCGATAGACAGCAATACATACAGTGCATTGATCAGACACAGCTCTTGACCCCCTCTCCACTGCACTAACGTTGATGTTTTTCAAGTGACTGGCCAAAGCAAGGTCCTAGAAAAAGGAATTGTTCTTGTATGCCTTTAAAGAACAAGTTTGTGAAAAGAAACTAGATTTTATGTGTTGTCCATTTGGAACTAGTCAGCTCTCCCAAGGAGACTGCCAGTCACATTCCCTGTGTTTCTAATGACAGATAGTTTATGATATTTGGTTCTGCTGCTGTTTTCAGACAAGTCACACTGCTCCTTCTAACCATTAGCACACCTTCCCATCTTCTGAGTGGAGTCAAGAAGGACAATAGGATCTTAGGTAAAGCATATGGCCCTCTCAGAGTAAGAAAAAAATGGATTTCTGCTCACAACACACTGAAATGCTGTTACTGGAAATGTCAAGTGTGCACTGTACTCACAGCTGGCTATGAAAAAAACAAATATACTCTGTGCTCCATGATATCCACTTAAAATTTGCATTATCCAAACACAGTTATTTTCCATCCAAAGTTTCTACAGCTTCAGCTCCTAGTTGTGTAACCACCTGCCTAATACTGCAAGTTCAGAAAAGTTTTTTTCTCTCTCCTTCAGCCATTCCAATAATAAGCTTTTTGTCACCTGTTTTTCCTTTTGAACACTCAGTTCCTCTCTCCTGCAAGCTCAGTCTGCCTCTGCTCTCAACAAAGGCAGGAGGGCTGAGACCTCCCACAAGCAAGGCTATTCACATAAAAACAACTGGTGGTTCCTTTTATGTGAAGAAGAGATTTATATGGGTTTAAAGGGTGACATCTGCCTGGCCAGAGCAGAACAGCAGCTGGTAATTGTCACTCAGACACCAGTTTCTCAGGCACAGGGGATTCTCAAAACAGAGCCAGCAACAGTTTCCATAACATAGTTAAAGATAACACAATCACAGGGCAATTTTTGTACACAAGTGTCTAAAACGGAATACTTGGCTCTTCCTTGAGGCAGCCACACATCTTTTCACACTTACTAAACACCCATAAGACAACACAAGGTGCTTGTGCTCAGCACTGTTTAGAAAAAAAATAACAATTAAGCATGTTCTTGTGAACTCTACCTAAAATTTAGGTGTTCCTTCAAATATTTCTGAAGACACAGAAGTTTCAACCTGTGCATGCAGCTGGCCTGAACAGAGCACCTTTTGTTAGTGATGCCATTGACTTCACCCCTCCTAGCTATCATTTCTCCTGGTAAATGAGACTGTCGTGTTCTCCTTTATTCACTGTGGTCCCTGAAATGTCCAGGATGCTGAATCTGATGACCTCACAGGTCCTTCCCAATCCCACATTCCTGATCACGTTGTGAAAAGTAATAATGTCCTTCCACATGCTTATGAGGTCCTCTCACAGTCTTAATTGAGACTCTGGGCATAATCCAAATGCAAGTCATAACCATAACAATTTAATTAGAATTATTAAATCCAAAGAGCCAGAAGTACTTAATTAAATAAGCAGCTTGGTTTCTGAGCACAGAGATATGCTTCAGATCACCGCAGTCATAAAATTCTCACTGTGCAAAATTATGAGTTGTTGTTTGATAATAATCAATAGAACAGACTATTGAACAAATACCTTCTGACTTGTTTTCCAAGCCATCATATTGGTCCCAGTAGTTCACAAGACAGATATAAATAATAATGCAATCGTGTTCCCACAATCTTGCTGTTATTGGTATCTAAATAACCACTGACATGACCAGACAAAGAGAGAAACGAGGGTAGTTTGTCAAACCTTGCAGATAATTGTCACTCTAACCTCCACACAGGGCTGTAAGTGCCAGGGTTATTGTCTGTATCACCACACTTCCCACTCAGCTTGGGGAATAGATGGACATGCACTGGACAGATGTGTCCTACAGAGGATACATCACTTGACAGGAACAAGGACTGAAAATATTTAAAATATGCATTTATAAATTAGTACTAGAGATGAGAGGTGTTAGGCACCCAAAACACATGTATAGTGCATGGCAAATCTTTTAAGGATTTAATTCAGATGACTATCAGACCTGCAAGGCCAGTTATGTGAGAAGTCATGCCAGAGTACATGTCTGCATCCTAGCAGTGCCCAGTCCCACAGGTTTTATGGGAGGCCCCTCCTGCAGCAGCACATGCCATGGGGCAGTGCCCAGTCCTGGCAAGGCCTGAGACCATGAGCTTGTGCTGTGAGTGCCAGATCTTGTCCAACAGTGCTCCTGGTCCCTCGAGTGCCAATGGCCTGCAAGTGCCTGTGGATTCTCACTGAAAGCACTCAGCAGCTTGTGCTTTGAATTAGGTGAGGGTGTCTATCCCTCCCTGGAGGAAAGACTCTTCACATTTGTCTCCAGTACAACAGGATCTCGCTTCCTGCTGCTGGACTAACTGTGAATCCATCAGAAGTCTGTAAGTGCCATAGAGCAAAACTGTCACCCATCCTCAGAGGAAGGCCTCCAAATGCTACACCCTTGTCTTTGGCCTCCTGCTATCAAACATAGCCATGAAGAGCTGGCAAAAGCCTCAACATGCCTGGAGTATAAATACTGTCAAAAACCAAAATCAGATTTCCTTGTGTAGCACATGGTGTAGACCACGGGTTCAGGAATAAGTTTCTTCTGCCACAGTGATGCAGCCCTGGGCTCTGCTGGCACCAAGGCACCTCTGAGTGGTAGGTCCCACCCTCTGCTCCTTCAGCCTCAGTGCACGGAGGAGACAGCACAGCAAGCAGGAAAATAGTTAAGGGGTGCATTAGAAATCAAACATTTTCAGTGTATTTTGGATGAGTCACTATGGCCGTGAGATATGGAATTTCCATTTGCTGCTCTCTCGTCCCAAAACTTCCTTTCTGCCTTTGCCAGCTTTGTGCCCCGGACTCTTCTGTGCCGTGCTCTGCCCCAAACGCATCATGCACCGTGTCACGTCCACACACACGCGCGGAGACACGCACAGAAGAGCTCCACAAACCGAGCGAAGGCTCCGACAGGGTTCCCGGAGCGTCGGTGGCAGCCGTTCATCCTGCGAGCAGCAGATGGCAGCCCCGGTACCGCTCCTCATTTCTTCTCCAGTGTGCCCAGGCTGCCCTTGCAGGCGGCACTTTCTCACCATCACCCCTACACCAGCAAACCCTGCTCTTTCTTTCCCACTTCTGCTGGGGTTTTAAGTGCCACCCATCACTGCAGGTAAACGGAGTCTGCGCAGGGAAGTCTGCTGTGGCTTGAATGGAGCTTATCACCCTCTTCCCTTGCAGAACATCAGTGACTACTGAGATTTGTGAAATCGCTGCCCGTGCTGAAAGCCTGACTGCAAATGCCTCATGGCTGGACATGAAGTCATAGACACAGATGCTTCCTTGGCAGAAGAAAGAGTGGGCAGCAGAAGACAGTTTACATTCCCTGCAGAAAAGGTTCTTTACAAGAAGAGTTACCCTCAGCCCAGTGCTTTCAGTTCTGCAGGGCTTCAGGCTCACTCATTTCAAATGGAACTGTGTGATTTGTCAGTAGTAAGCAGCCCTTACCTTGTAGAAATATTGAACTCTGGTCTTTATTGTCAATCAGCATTGTTTTCTCCCTTTGAAAGAAGAACTGTGCCCTGTATGGTATGGCTTGTCCTGGTAATACTTTTTGAGTGATGTTTTCCTGCAAAGTAAATAAGCAATTGTCTGCACGTCCCATCCTCAGCCCTTCACAGTGTTCCTCCTTTTACAGTCACACAAGAACACAAAGGACAAGATTTGCTGTTTATTCATACAAATGTACAAGGGAATACAGAAACTACACCTGGGAGAGAGAAGCACATTCTCTTCCTCGGGATTTGGACTCACCTTTCATTATTTGCATTGTATGCCCTGTTTCCACCTGATGCCAATTCAGGTAAACTTTGTCTGATTCAGCTCAAGTCAGAGAGAAGCACAAATAAATCAATATTTTCCCTGCAGTTATTGTCATATTTTCCAGTATAATTATGATTCCTATGAGGGTTTTACATAGAAGAAATCAGGCTTAAGAGCAAAAACTCAGTTGCAACTTTCTCTCTTGACTGGGTGGCCCCATGTTGTGAGGCTCGTGGCAAATAAAGTCTCCATGCTAAAGCATGGGAAGTTTTCTATAACCAGAAAAAAAAACCTAAGAGCAACAATATTTATTTTCTACACTCCGTTAGCAGCCCAGAAGCAATTCAAGCATGGTACTAGAAACTGAACCCAGCTAATTAAAAATAATGTTCCAAAGCTACACTGATGTCTTTTGCATCTGGAGCTGGCTTCTGCAAATAAACATACACAAAAACAAGGACAAATCACAATAAATCTAAGCAGACAGGTACAAGCAAATTGGACTGTGGAAGTGACATGTCTCTCTGCTTAAATGTCTACCACAAATCCCAAGGAGACACGGTGGGATTTAATCTAATTGGGTTTGCCACTTCCCTGCAGCTTAATGTGAGAATAACTGCAATTATATATGACTGTACTTAGCTCAGTACCAAAAATCCATTTATTAGGCTATTAGAATCTATAGAAAACATAGGTTTGAGATCATTTGGATATGCTGCTTACATACTTGGTCTGCTAGTTTTGTGGTTACAGCTTCCAAATTGCTACTGATGAGGTGGTAGTAGAAAAGCAGATGCAGTTAACCATTTGAATGGATGGCTTAGAAAGGTTTTCTGCTACCTTCAGAAGCCATAATGGCACCTTATATGTTGGCACAGCGCTCTGCAAATCTCATAACATTCAGCAGGAGACTGGGAAACTAAGAGGTTGCTGAGGTTCAGAAATCTGTTCATCATAAAGCAAAGCACCTTTGCACCTGTGGGGCCCCACAGGAGATTAAAAAAGAATCATGTTTAAAGACAGCCTAATGGGGCAATGAGGGAAGAGTCTCTAGTCTGGTTTGGCAGCTTTTGAGAGGGTGCAGTTAGAAAAATGCAAGAAAAGCCATTGGGCCATTCCAAAAAACCATGGTATGGCCACTAAGCCACCTGTTCAGTCTGCAGGAGGAGCAGGTGACTGCTGTGCTCACTGTGCAGCACAGCACCAAGAAGCTGCAAAAGCCCATCCTTTCAGCTGTTGTGAGCTCACACGACATTAATAAAACTCTTCTTGCCAAACAGATGTTTTGAAATGAAGCAATAAACTCTTGCCATTTCTTTTTCATCTAAATCACAGTGATTGCAGGGATAAAGGTGAATTGTCTTGAAATCTGGAAAGCTTCACCTATAGCCATAGTCCTGCCTAGAGAGGTTGTGGAGTCTCCTCTGGAGACATTCAAAACCTACCTGGACATGTTCCTGTGTGACCTGATCTAGGCTGGACTAGATCTTTTGAGGTCCTTTCCAACCCTGAACATTCTGTGATAATTTTAAATAGATTTCCCTTACAATGTCTCAACTCAGATCCAAACACAAAACTATCACCAAAAAAACCTGTAAGTGCACCAAGCTCCATCTGAATCAGACATCCCACCAATTACCCTTGAGCTGAAATTCAGAGTATTAGTTAAGGTCCCTGTCCAGCAGCTACAAAACACCAGACTGAAAATGTCATATGGGAAATGAATAGTTTAAACATAGTTACGAGCAATATTTTTGGTAAAAGAACAGAAAACAAAGAGGATTGCTTGGCAAAATCATTATCCTTCTTGCTTACATTGCAGCACCACAAACATGAGTGGCAGCTGCTCACCAAAGGTGGAGGCAGCCCCAGCTAGTCTGGTTTTCTCCTGCCTTCTAGCCTTAGGATTGCTTAAAAAGGTTATGATTAGCAGAATTACTTTGAATGATGTCTAAAATGAATCCATAGTTCAAGTTATCAGCTGTCAGGACTCTGAAGTCCCTTCTCTCCCCACACATACCCAGCTCTATCCTCACCCTGTGTCAGCACTGGCAGTGACACTAAGCAGTAACCCACCAGGCTTTTGTAAGGCATGCAACTGCTCCCTGACTCCTCTGAGGAAAAGGCATCAGGTGAAGTAGGAATGCTCACAAATTAGGCCACTGAGGGCCAGATGCCATCCAGCTCTGTGCATGGCTTGGCAATGCAGGAGAAAACAAACACTCAGTTCTTTCTCTCTGCTCCTAATTTCCTGTAGAAAAGGTAGGAAAACCCTGGGAATTTTTTTTTTCCTTTTTGATGCTTCTGCAGGGACCACAGTTTGCTGGTGAGGTTTTACCTGTACTCCCCTGGCTCACAACCAAACAATGAAGAGGTACACAGAGATGCCTCTCTTCTATGGTAGCAAAATCCCTGATATTCCCTAAGAGAAACCACACCTTCAAACAACACAAACGTGGTAGGTCCAGCTACCCTAGCCCTGGGCAAAAGGTGTTTTTTGGGAATTTTCACCTTTATCAGCCTAAGACGAGTGCCAATCAAAACTATGAAGCCTTCTGAGGTATTTAATTGAAAGCGAACTTTAAAATACATCAGAGACTTTAATAGGAGAGGGGTAACCAAGTATTGTCTCTGAAAGCCTTTAAACTGTAGCTCAGATGGGGCTATACTAAACCATTTCTGACTTCTAGCATGACACATCATGTGTCATTACATTTAGAGACACAGAAATGCTCAGGATGGGATCTCCAATGGCTGCAGTGTATCACACTACAGCAAATTCCCTGCACTACACAACCTGATGCCACATGACAAAGTGTGACAGCTGATCTGTGCTACTTACAAGAGATTGTCAAGATGTGCTGAATATTTTCTGAACTGCTATCAGAAAACATATGTTTCCAAGGGGTAATGATACAGTGGGTATGAATAACTCATAAAAATTATGAATGAAGTATTCTCACCTTCATTTGACCTTTGTTACTTCTCCAGCAGTGAGAGCTAAATGTGTAGCACACCAGAATGCATCTGAAGAAGAGACAGATGATAATAAGAAACTGTTAAGAGATGCTCACTCCACTGGCTCTATTAGTTCAGCTTGCTTGAACAGAAAGAATTTCCTTGCACATGTGAACATGAGCATAGATCAATAAAGGGAAATATCCAGGTTGATCCTCTCTCAGCCTGAACTCCTCTGAGCAAGCTGCATGCACAGTTCAATGCCTTGTTGAAGGCTGAGGACGGGGGCTGTGTATAAAGAGCCATGCAGCAAATGTGGTGCTGTCTTCCCCACATGGTGCACCTCCAGCACAGAGCTATCTGTATCCCTCCACTCTCCACTTGCATTTGCTTGTCCCCACACCTATGGCCAAGGCAGGTGGGCTATTCACCTCCTGCAGAGGAGAAGCACCTCAGTTTAAGGCTTTATAGCTTTCCTACCCCCCTCCTCATGACTGTTAATTCTTTATTTCCCAGCCTCTCCCGTGGGTATTGAGTTTACCCCACACCCTGTGTGCAGAATTTGGGCAGCTAGGAATGCTTGGTGGTCTAAGAGCAGCCTCCAGGTTTGGGAGCCAACTAGCCCTTTCCCTTCAATGTTATCTGAGTCAGATACTCAACTGATTTAACTCTCAGTTTATCCAAATAAAGCTCTTGAAGCTATTTCCATCTCTGTAAATGTATGATCCAAGGCCAACCAGAAACCAGCTGGAAGTTACCTCCAGTGGTCACTGGGATTCCCAGGTTTGATGTGCCCTTGACTTTCTCCTGTCTTTGCCATTAAGGCCTAGGGCACTTCTCAGGGCACAGAATTTCTGAGGCATTTAACAGTCTCCTTGTCTTATTCTGCATCACCTACCTCACTCTCATGCCACGTCCTCGGGCATGATAGGCATGAAGAACGTGCAGCATTTTGTCACTGAGAAAGCAAGTTTCCAGACACTCTGCTAAATAACCTCAACGGCTGCTACTAAGAAGGCTGAAAAGTGATTTTCACAAAGCTATAAATTTCCTCACAGTCCAGACCCTGGTCTCCAGACAGAGCCAGAGCTATGCACAAACCCATGACAAGGACTTGGGTCCACAGTGAGAACTCTCAGACGAACTCAGGTGGGAATGACATTTGGGGAGCTGGGAGGTGCACAAACCATGTGTCCAGGCTGACCCTGGAGACAGGGCTGAGAGTGGTGGAAGGGCTGAGTGGGTAACAGGTACTTCTGGGTACAAAAGCTCTTCTTGAAGGGCACAGCCAGACATACTTTACAGCCACTTGGGGACATCCATCTCTCTCTTCTTTCTCCCACCTGTGGCTGTTCTTTAACATCTCCAAGCAGCAGGGAGGAGGCTGGAAACAGCATTAATGACACCTATCAACTAATTGAAGCTAAGCACAGGAATCTGAACAGCAAACACGCTGCATAGGTGCTCAGCCACTGCAGATGATAAAAGGCACAAGGTAAAAAGGAAGGCAATTGTAAACGGGCACGAACGAGCATCAAACACAAAGGAAGTTGTAATGAGAGCAGGAGCGTGAAGAGTGACAATTCAGCATGGGAAAGATAAAGATGGAACAAGAATGGGATCAAGAGAGAGAGCAGAGAAAGGATGGGGAAGAAGCAAAATTTGAAATGGAAACGATGAAAATGGAATATGATTTCCAGAGGGAAAGAATAAGGGCGAATGAGGGTCCTACTGGGTCAGTCCATGCATATTTAGTCAGTTATAATAAGGTAAAATTGCTTCCTCATTACAAGGAAGGGAATGATGTTGATATGTTTTTGCAGTCTTTTAAAAAACTGTACAGAACTTATAATTGGTGAGAGGAGGCATGGGCAGCACAGTTCAGCCCTTGCTCAATGGGAAAACCCTAGAGGCCTGTGGCAGGATGGTTGATAATGACTGCCGTGACTGTCAAATTGTGCAGGGAGCTTTCCTGAGAAGGGATGAGGTTGACCCCAGAGACCTGCAGGGTTACACTTAGGTCTCCAAGGAAAGGATCTGATAACTCCTTTCCTGAATTGGCTGTAGAAATGACAAATTTATTTAACAGGTGGATAGAAGGTGAAAAGACATCTGTATCTGGGGGTTTTTTGTTGGTTTTGGGTTTTTTTTTTTTCAATGGTGAAATTATCTTGAACAGCTTCTAGAAGATGTTCTGAAGGATTTAGGAGACTGGTAGACAGAAAATCTTTCTATTAACATTTTCAGCCTCTTAATCAGCATTTTTTTAGTGCGTATCCACAAAATAATGAGAAAAATAATGGCAATCCTACCTATTTTCACAAAGCCTTGCTCTTTCTTTCAGAAACAAGCAGAAATAGACAACAAAGTAAACAACTGCTGGAAGCTTACAAGCCACACTCTGTTACTTCAAGAACGTAATAACAAAACAAAATCTCATTACATATATATGAAGAAACCACAGGTACAGCATGGAGTGTGAACAAGGAAATCAGCTACTGTGATTACTTCAGCACTATACATTAAAAAGTTTTACAAAAGTAAGTTCAGATAGAGGTTTTTTAATTCCCTGACACCAGCCTATGTTTCCAGAGGGTGAGCTGGTTTATTCTTCCTAGAAAGCACTACCCAAGCCACATCTCAATTCCAGCCTGGATTACCACTTCAAGCAAAGCATGAAGCACTGAAAGTGACTGGCTGGGACATGAGGCTGATCTTACCCTCTGCTTTCTAAAATATTTCCTAGTTGTAATGAGTGTAAAATGCAGTGTTGACTCAGCTCCTGCATTCCCCATTCCTTCCAGACTCCTGACTAATATCCCCTCTGCCTGGCAATGTCACTGCTTCCTCTAGCACCTTCCCCCACAGTGCCTTCTATAGCCCCCCTCTCCTGGGCAACCAGCACTGCTGGCCCACACCCACTGATCTGCACTGGGCTCTGTAGCCTAGGCTGAAATGAAGAACTTTGCCATGTCTTCAGTGTCATTTAACTTCTTTTTGACTATTGATGATTTTTATTTCTTTTTTTAACTCATTTATTTCCTATTTCTAATCATCTTAACAGAATGTCCATTTTACTTTTTACTTACCTTCAAATTCCATCTGAACCTGTCTATATTCTACAGCCTCTTCTCTGCTAGTGTGATTTGGGTTTTCATTTGGTTGGTTTTTCCTTTGGCAAAGAAGATTTACTGCATTTTGAGATATAAAGGTAACAGAATGTTTCTTTCCCCTTGTACTCCTCTTCAAATTCTTGTATAAAAGTCCTACATCCCTATAAGAATTTCAGTGTCAGACTTACTACCAATTAATCACACCTCATTTTTCTCCTTGTATAAAGATTCACACCCAGAAAGCTGTGACAGAGCAGACAAACTGGAGTCAGGACAGCAGGGCTTCACTGACATGAGAGGGAGAAGATTTTGGTCTAGTGGCATTTCTTGATCATTCCACTTCAGTACCCACACTTGTATATGTATGATGCTATTTTCCATGTAGCACAAGATCTGTTTCATGCATCTTTGCCAATACCAACTTTGACACTTGACAAACATGGAAACTGAGGCACAAAGTGACTTACAAAAAGTCGTGCAGCTCAGAAAAGTCTCACCACTTTGCTGAACAAAAGTTTTAGCTTTGGTGCAGTACTTACTCTCAAATAACACTCATCATCTCTTGGCCCTGACAGACAGAAACATCCTGAAAAGAAACAGCATGAAATCATGACTGACACAGTGGAGCTCTTGTGACTGACACCAGCTCAGGAGCTTGCTCCTGATTGATCATTTATCCCTTGCTGAACAACCATAAGCTTCACAACATGTCTTAACTAAAAGAAATTTGCTTATGTACTTTGTTAAGCCTAAAGCAGTTCACAGAGCATGTGCAGGGAAAACACAGTGTTCAAGATCTCAAGCTAGGTTCAGATGCTCTTGTGGTTTGAGTGTTAGCATCAGAGCTCAGAGTTACAAATATGGGGTTATTTTAATCTTCTCGAACTGCGTGAGATTCAGATTTTAATTGACTTCTCCCCTCCCAAACTCATCTCATAAAGTGTGTTAGGTATATCTGCTGAGTAAATAGAAGAAGAATAATATGTTTAAATGCCTGTCTAGAGACTTTTTTCCACCCAGAGCTAAAAATCAATACAGCTCAAAGAAACGTCTTTTGTTAATATAACTTTTTTCTTTCAGCATGTTTCTAACATGTTTAATATTTTTCTGTGTTATTTGGCTGGCACTGGAAGCCCAAGCTGTGCTGGCAAATCCCTGAACTCAGACTCCAGAGTTATGTATTCCACTCTTGGAGCCATTTTGAACATCTTGGACAAGTAACTACAGCTCTCTTGGCCCTTATATCCACTCACAACCATTCTCTTTTGGGCCTTGTTCCTGTAAAGATGTATGCATGCATTTGATTGTATGAACTAGGAAGGTATTTAGTGAGCTGCATGACTGTGAGCAGCCCAGTGACTAAAGTTACTGTTCAATCCAGCATTCAAATCTTTGTAAGATGCATCTTTGTGTTGTGCACACAGAGATTGTGCTGAATTGGGTTGTTTACCAGCTGTCATGCTGGAGATGTTCTCTGTCTAAGCTTCAGGTGAATTGCACCTATCCCTGGGCTCTTACAAATAGCCTGAGTTTTCCCCTCTGGACTGAGTACCATCAAGCTGAAAATTTATGTTGGAAAAACACTCCATTTCCCCCTCAAATCAGCCTATAAATAACATGTGTGGTCCAAAATGGCCCCGATCACACATCAGGAATAGATGCTGTGGTGCAGCAGTGACAACAACACAGAGAGGGGGATTGGTTAAGTACTTTGAGGGTTAAAATCTGTGCCCCGAACAGTAAATTTTACGGCCAAAAGTGAGTCTTCTATAGTCTCATTTAATATTGCAGAAATGATTGGAACTGGGGACCATGACACTATTACCTGTTACTGCAGATTTATTGAAAATTAGCAATTCCATTTATATCTATGAGATTTCAGGGATTATTCTGTTATAGACTAGAAAACTGATAGATTTATAACTCCGGTGAATCTGGCTGTACCAACTAATAGAGCAAGTGAGAAAATTTAGAGGTCTGCACTCCTAAAGGAGTTAACCTTTGGATAAAGAAACATTTTTCAAGTGGCATCTGAGAAATTATGGGATCCATAAATTCTCGCTGCCATAGCATGAAAAATATTCATTTCCTGGGTTTTATATTTTTGTTCAAGAAAGATACCAAAAGCAAAAGTTAGTATTAAAAAAATTTCACTCCACTCAAGAGTCCTGCTATAATTGCTACCATACCTTTTGTTAAAACCTTTGTCATAAATCAGCAGAGCTTACCTGGCTGGCCCTAAGGAAAATTTCAATATATGTATCTTCTAAATTCAAATAGATCATTTCCCTTGTTGAACAGTACATAGCTGTTACCTTTGTGTGGCTGCCGGATTATTGATTATTTCAGATATTGAGCAAATATGCAATTTATTAATATATGAGAAATATCTCCTGGGGCCTTAGCTTCTTAGTCATGTGCAAACAGTGATCATTGTATTCCTACACTGAAAGCATCAATGCAATTAAAATCCTAATAACAGATGTCACCCATTGTGTTCTGTTCCTTTATTCCACACACTACTCATTGTTCAGGCATATTAAGGAGCTGGCTGGGCTTGATTCTAAACACAGCTATGCTCACTGAAGGTATTAGTACTTCCTTGGGACTACCCCAATTTCTTTTCTGGGAGCAGAGGTAAGAATCTGTTTCACTGATTTCAGCTAGACAGTTGCAAAAATTCAGGCTTAGACACAGAGCTGTGAAGAATCATTTTGGTTATTATTAACTTACTGCTATTTTTGTTCAAATTACATATACAGATAAACAGATTCTTAAAATTACTTTTTTTAAAAAAAATCAAGGTTTTATAAATCATAAAAGCTTCAGGTGCTGAGGTCTGAAAAAGAAATGGTGAATTTCAGTGCAAAGTATGAATGTATGAGAATGACAAGTATTTGTCATACAGACCACATCCCCACCCCAGTGGCATCAACTGATTTTGATTATTAACTTTGGAAAGAAGGAAAATCCTTTATCTGACAGTCTCTAAGGAAAAAAGAACCCTGAAATTATCCCATCATTTCACAATCAATAAGGTAAAAACTGAGTGTGAAGAAGAGTTATTTATGATTCCATCACACCACTATAACATTGCCCCTGTAACTAGAAAATAGAGGATTTCTAAGTGCCCAGTGTTTCATTGGCCACAAAGTTTAAAATGCAAAAGTTTAAATTTTGCTCCCTTTGAACTGAAGGGTAAGCAAACAGCTTGGTCTGAGAACTGATGAATTATGATTTTCAGTAGAGCCTCACTGAATGTCAAGAGCAAGGAGCATGCAGAATCACACAAGGCAACCAGCAAGAAGTTTCTTAACTGAATAGAAAACACTTAATCCTCCAAAGTACTGCAGAATACTACAAGGGGAAGTATTTTAGCTCAGAGACAGGCACTAAAAAGGAAGCTTAACAAATAATAAGAGAGCAAGAAGACAGGCTACATTCTCCATGTAAATCATAGTTGTTGCAGAAGGGCTTAGGAGGAGAGGGTGCTGTTTTCAACTGAGTCAACTGAAAGTTAATGGGGACGTTGCCAAAGATCACAGACAAATGGTTACTGTACTTTTAATGAGTATTTTATTCATGTCACCTTTAAATTAGTTAAATTTGATAGGATGATAATGTAATGCAAAATGGCTTCCTCCCCAGACCATTTTAGGTGGAGGGTAGATCAGAATTTAATTTTAGGGTAATGCCAGGTCAAAATTAAATTTAAAAAATTATGGCTGGAAAGTAATAAATCCAAAGTGACCAATGGAAAAAATATTAAGTTAATGAGATGTGCAAGCCATTTAGAAAACCACAGATATTTTATCTGACATATCTTTTTCTTAGCTGGAAACAAGCCATTTTAATACCTGCTGACAGGGATGAAAGTGGGGAGAGGAGAAGGGACACTCTTAAAGCTACTGTTATTGGATAAATAAAGAAAGGGACCAAGGGACAGCTAAAGCAGCAGGAAATAAGGTAGGACAGGACCAAATAAAACTGAGGAATGTAATGAGTCAAGGATGGAGGTGTGAGAATAGGAAAGTTTGTGCATTTCTATTAGGACTTTGCATTGCCCTTCCAATTCAACAATAACCAGCTACTCCCAGAGAGCATCCTGGGATGCACCAGATCAAGGACTGCACCAGATGCAAGACAAGAGAGTTTGTAGCCCCAGGTGCTTTTGATGCTGGCTGGCTGTCCTCCACAAGATGCTGCTGAACTTGATGAAGCTTGAGAAGGTGCCAAGGCCAGTGAAACCCAGAGCAGAAGCTGTGAGTGAGGAGCTCAGCAAGAAGAATGTGCTCCACTGCAAGGAGGTTTGAGTGGAAAGCTTGGAAGCTGAGCTCTTCAGAGAAAACTCATGTCATGAAACAACATGAAACCACATTGACAAGTGAAACTACAAAGCACGATTGGTCTCTTGCAGTAAAGCCTTGGCTGTGTGAACACTGTTAGAAATAAGAAAAATATGCCCAGGAAACTTCAACATTTGACTAAGTCACCTGATTCCAAGTTATTTCTGGATATTCTGGTGGCAGCACTGCAGCTTATTAAGCCAAGCATGTGTGCCACTTTGAAAGGCAAGGAGGCTACATTAGCCATGCCACACTGACTTTGACACCAGCCTAATGGACTAAACCATCCCCAGGATCCCCCTCCAGATCATTTGCAGCCTGAAGGTAGCAAGAGACAGAGTGGCTTCCCACCTATTCACAAGCACATGGGGTTGTCACAATGCTTGAGCACCAGCAGTGGCAATCCAAGGCCACGTGTGGGTAGAATTTCAGCTGGAAGTGTTATTTCATAAAAATCTCAAATGAAACCTGGGTGTGTGAATGGACATGGTTTTCTCTCCTCTGCTCAAAAATGAAGCTAAGGGCTGTCCCTGCTCCAGTTAGCTTAAAATGAACAGTGGCCCCAAGACCAGCTGAAGGAGCTGCCTGAGTTTTACAAACAGAAGTGCTCCACACATCCCATTTATTGGGTTTCAGCAAGCACCCTGGGTTGAGTTTTTAGATTTTCTGTCTCTTCACTGAGTCTGGGCAGGAGCTAAACCCCAGAGCAGCAACACACAGCTCTGAGCATCAGCCCCACTGCACTGTGAGGAGGGACAGTGAATAAATACAGAGAGCTGGTCCTGAGCAGTTGTGCTCCATGCTGGACCTCTTAGCACAGTGCATAAATTATTCTAATTTATTGTCCTTCCTAGACAGCTCACTGATAAGCTGCAATGGTCATCAGGACAATTGATTTCTACTTTTTCTTGGGGTGGGGGTGTGTGTGAATGCTTACTTTAAGCAATCTTTTCTGAAGGCTCAGTTTGATAATCCTTTTCAAGTTGATAATCCTTTTCAAGCTTTTATTTAAGCTCTCTAAGAGAAAAAAGCAGGAATGAATTAGAAACTGGAAGCACACAAAGAAGCTAGAAAGAGAAGATCAATAACTCACATCCACAGCAGTAAACAAACTGGAACAATTACAGTGAAAGATGGTTATTGATCAATATCAGAAGCAGCTCATACACTGGTCCCTTCTGTTTATACTAGACCTCAATTGTGTTCTTACTTGCTCATAATATAACTGCATCCTACCATTTTTATCACCAGGGAATTTTAATTCCCTTTTATTAGTGAATAATAACCATCTGTTTTTAGCCAGTGGTTGTTATCAGCAGATTTACATATCAGCAAAATGCTGACTGCCCAGTGCCCTGCATCATTATAACCAGTCTTGCAGACTGGAGAGCTGAGCTGCAGCAAGATGAACTGACCTCCCCAAGGCCAGGGGCAGAAGTTGTGAAATGCCTGCATCTCCTCAGCCCTGGAGACTTTGTTTTCTGGCAATTCTAGTCCCTTTAGACCTTCACAGCAAGAGGAGATATTTTTCTTAAAACAATAAAATATTAAAAACTGGCAACTATTCTGTTTCAGGAGCACCCAACCAAAACTATCCTGCCCTGCAGTCTGCAACACTGAGAGAAACAAAGGGTCTGTGTACATTCAAGTCCTCGTGGAAGACTCATTATATTGAAAGATGAGACATTATTTACAATACTAGTAAGAGTCCTCAAGACACAAGTCCTCCCTGGTTTTTGTTTTCACAATTCTTTTAACAAACTTAATTTATGATACCACATGGCAAAACTGTGCCATTTCTCCCATCTCCAGTTCTTGCAGAATTTCCAGCAATAAATCATTGCATATAATTGCAACCAAGTGCAAAAGTCATCGCATGTGACTTCACAAAATGAAATACAGAATAAGCAGAAGCAGAAGTGACCAAGAAAAGAGCAAACTGCCTGACCTTGGCTCGGGAAGTCAGAAATTCCAGTCCCACCACTGCCTTGCTGAAAATAGCCATTTAATTCTCACTGAAGTTTCCCTCTCAGGTACTTGCCTGATCTGTAAAAACTATCACACACAAATTTTGTTCAATTACACGAGTCAGAGTAAAATTTAACTTTCAGTTGGTTTGAACTTTGTGGTTTGGACTTAATGAGATGTATCAGCACTAACACAGCTTCCCCTTTCTTGGGAAATTGCTCCCTCATAGATACCTGAAGTAACTGGGTTTTAATTTAAGGCATAAGTATCAATCTGCAAGCCTGTCTCCATAAAATCTTACTTAAAAAGACTAGTTGTTAAAAAATAATGAGTTTAAATCAGTCCTCCATAAAAGTTTCTTTAATAAAATAAGCTCTCCTTTAAAAAATAATTTTATATCCCAGAATTCTATTCACAAATCACACTGAAAATCTTGAAGAATTGGATATGACTGAAAAAAAAAATTAAAGGTGACAAGAAATAAAATAACTGATAAAGGTGTTTGGTTGGTTGTTTGGTTTTTTTTTCCAGTGATGAATTGCATATTACTAAGAACTAACTTTTTAATAAATAGTTGAATTTCAAGCCACTGGTTGCAAACATCTGCAGACACACTGATAAAGTGATCTATAGTTGAGAGATTGTCTTTTAGGAAAGCTGGACAAGATGCCATGTGGGGTTTCCAATGGCAAATGGCAAACAGCACCCCATCCCTAGGGAGAGAGAAGTACTTGATGATGTTTTTTGAGTGCAGGGCATACCCTGTGCTGCCTTTCCTGCGGGTGTTGCAAGAATTCCTGCAACTGAAAGGATGACCTTCAGCACCAGGGCAGTGCTGCTATCAGCATCCCTCAGTGCTGAAGTTCCATGTCCTATTTCTGTTGGGCTGCACTACAAGCTTTGTCCAACTCTGCTTTTTTTTTCTTTTTTTTTTTAAAACATCCACTGTGCATTTCCACTTTAGTTTTTATTCTGATCCAGCCCTCTGCTGTCTTGACATTCAGATGCTCTTCAAAAACCCATCACCGATTTCCCTGTAATCCTTACACAAAATGGACAATATGCTAAGGAAAACTGCCTTACAAAGTTGCCAAAAGAGCAATTCCAATCTAATTAGGAGTTCGTACTGCTTCAGTGAAAGCAGCACAAACACTGTTAATATTCACTGCAGCTGCTTTGTCAATAACTCCCAGCGAATCCTCCAATTTATAAGAAAAATTGGGAAACTATTGGATTCCATGACACTGATAGATCTATCAGTATTCATTGCCCCTATGCTCTGCAACACAAGGCACAAATGCCAATAACTCTAACAGTCCCTTAAATGCTGAAGGATCATTATTAAAGTGTGCTTGGCATCCCTGGTCATTAATTATAATCTTGTGCACATATGCAGTGTGATTGCAGGAAATAATCAGCTTTGTCTGCCAAATTGGCAACATTTAGAATCTAATTTGTTATGACATACCATCAAAGATATTTAAACAACAAACCCGAAGCTCTGCTGCACTGCACACACTTGAAATACCAGATCACATCATTAAAAAATAGTTAACATATCCGAGGGGAGGTAATATTTATCCTTGAACCCTGGTTCAAGTGGAATTTCCAGAAAGAACAGTTATATCCTTTCTCCCTTGTAGTTTGCAGGAGAGGAACCCCTCTCCAGAGTGCGGGGTGGCTGGGGGGGAGGGAATGACTTCCATTACTCTCCAGACTTGCTGTCAGTCAGGAGCTATTAAACGGCCAGTGAATAAATGTTTGCCAAGAGCAAAGCTTACCCAGAATTACTGCACTGCTCTGGATGCCTGCAGACTCATTTCGAGACTTGAAATTCATATTTGTCTCATTTCTTTTACAGCCCCTGTTGCCACTCTATCCACCTACCCCTGCTTCACCAGCAGAAGGATGTGAACACCCACAGCCCCCCCCCCACCCCAAAACTTGCAGCTTTTTCCCTTTGGCTGGAACAAGGGCAGTGCCTGCAAGCCACCTGAAGGAAACAGAGGGACTGCCATAAAAACGTTTTGTGATGCTGTCTCCATTCCTGCTCACGTGGGATCCAACTCCTGCAGGTGGGACTTTTCCCTCTGGGATCATTCAGTGCCCCCCGAGGAGAAGCAGAGTGCTACACTGCAGATTTTTGGCGACAGCCAGTAAGAAAGCCGATGATGTTTAATCTTTGAACACCAGTGATGTTGCAGGACTCACACTTCTTCCAGGAAGGGGTTGGCCATGCAACAGGTTTGCATCAGAGAGGTGACAAAATTATAGTAACCAAGTCAGCTTTAAAACTTCCAAGACTCCAGAAAGGAACCTGCAGTGAAGTGTATGAGACTATGGAAAATTCAAGGGCTTGCCAGACTCACAAGTATATCTGGGGGTGCAAAAGACTTCATCATATGATACACATGCATAACCCTTACTTTTACTTTCTAAAGTAATTAATGTTACACACTTTACCACAAAATGTTGAGATCTACGGGTCCCAAGGATACTTCTTTTAATACAAGGTAATAATATGATCTCAAATTCATTGTCCTGAAAAAATAAACTGTATCAAAGGTGCTTCAGATTATTAATACCTATTATATCAATATTCTTTAAATATTTCTTTATTTAAAAAAAATATGGAGGTGCTTTATTTAAAAATAAAGGATATATTTTCTACGTGACTTTATAGATTTCATCATAGTATTAGCCTTTAAACTTTCAATGAGTAACTTCTATAGCTTTACCTTTTTTTTTCTTTTTTATACTTCTTATCTGATTGTATAGGAATAGATGTGAACAAACTATAGCCCAAACTACCACAAAACAAGGACATCAGTAAAGGCAATTATTTGAGTTGTTGCAACATCTCTAGACAAAACTTTGAGCTTCCCATTAGGATAAGAATTTAACTAAAGCTTTTCATGTAAATGGTGTAAGATCACAAAAGTACCACACTGTATAGAGGGTTTAATACAGCATCCTTAAAAAAAAAAAAGCAGATGGAGAGTTCATAATGCCTTTTAAACAGAAGACATTTTACCTTGAGAAGTTCTATTACAGTGTATGCCATTAAGACCAACATTTAAATTGCCTATAATAATATGGCTGTAATTATTTTCTTCTTTTTCTTATTTTGATAAAAGAAATTCAGCATTTACATAAAGCCCTAAAACACTGGCCTTGGAAACAATGTCCTTTCAAACAAAGCATTTAAAATTAAATGTCCAATGAACAATGCCTTTAGACTGGGAACCAAACCTAACATGGTGCAAATGAACAGAAGTCCCATGGAGTGCCAGGCTGAGGTGCTGCCCCTGCAGCCACACAGATAACAAATGCATTGTGAGCACAGTAGCCATTGTCTCCTGCCTATTCCAGCAGATTCAACTCTGAAAATTAAATGCCTCAAGAGAAAATACAGGAGTGATTTAATCCTGACCAACTCCAGCTCTCCTGGCTTCATTCTGACACATCCTCACAATACAGAGGGAAGCTCTGAAGGCAGGGATTGCATTGACCTTTACAGCAGGGAAACAGGGAGAGTTCTCCTTTTCAGTGCCAAGCCCAGAGAGTGCCCCAGTGGAACAGTCATTAGCAGCTCCTGGAACTCCACTGCCGAGGACAAGGTAAGAAGGAGGTGCTCTGAGGAGCCAGAAAGTCTGTGCCTACAAGGACAAGCTCCTCAAGTCTCCATCTCTCTCCTTGCTGAGATATTATTTCCAATACTTTAATCACTCTTGTCATTATTCTCTGAACACACTCCAGTTGTCAGTATCCTCTTGAATTATGGAGAGGAGAACTCCATGTGAGGAATATGCCAGCAGCAGTCACACTAGCACCAAAAACAGGTAGCAAAACCTCCTGCATACTCCTAAAATTTCCCTTTATATTCATTCAAGAATCTCATTAGCCCCCCTGGCCATGGTGTCTCCTCGGGGCTCACATCTGCCTGATCATCCACAATAAACCCAGACGTGTGTGTTATATCCTGGAATTTCACACTAAGAGACTCCTGATTAATATTGTCTTGAATTCTGGGAACTATTTGATGGCCCATATGGCTACTCTCCTGTCTACATCCAGAACAGAAACACTTACTGGAAACAGCAATCTCCCTATTCTATGTTGACATTTTTCCACTCAGATGCTGAGATGAATCAACACTCCTATTAAATTTTATCTTTTACTAATAATCCCTGATTGTTCCAAGCTCCTCAATCCTCTCTCATTTCCCTTAACCATTTTCTGTTAATTCCTATAGCTTACACTAGCTAACTGATTGCCCCTTCCACTTGTTTGCATCTGCTTGCTTTTGTCTAGGCCAGGCTGCTTTATAAATAGGAAAGGCTTGTCTCCACTTTGCCTTTGTGGTTTTTGAGATCTTGCTGAAGTTCTCACCTTTTCACAACTGCCTTTCCTGTTTTAATTCTTCTGCCTTCAGCTGCATTAGTAACAGCCCTTTTAAAATACAAGATAATTCTACTGCTGAAACTTTACTCTGTTTCCATGTGGCATCTGTAATCAAGTGATGATAACCTACACCAAGCAAGCCATTAATTTTAAATTCTGTGAGCATTTTGTCTGCCATTATGAGGTTTGGCACAGAATTGCCCAGGCTGGGTTCAGTTCTTTATGGCATTGCATTCTACAGGTGTTTCTTTCAGACTAAACCCCTCATGATTTTGCCATCACCTTGTTCACATTTACTAGGTGAGAATGAACCTGGTGACCCAATTATAAACACACACGGACCTGCCACGTTGGACAACTTTCACTACACATGTCCTGGATAGCACTTGTTTCTGTCCAACTAACATCTCTTGGCAGCAATTTCAAATCTGGTTAAAGCCAGTAAAAATGAGAAATAATTCCAGTTAAATCAGAAAGGTGCTTTTGTGAGAGGCCTTTTGTTTATCCCTCCAAAATAAAACAGTTCTTCTGACAGACACCATTGCCTTCCCTGCAGACACATGATCCTCGTGTGCCACTGAATATTTTCTGATGGGATGGATGGTACTGCTCCACTCCTCATTTTACTGCTTCTTGTGAATTTGAACAAATACAATGTGGTGAAGCACATCCTGTGTCATTTGGCACAATAAATTGCTTGGATTGAAATGATGAGCAGCTATCACATACAACTTGCCCTACTTTAATAAGGATGAAAATTTGAACTCAGCATATCCCATTCTATTAATACTGATGCTGCCAGGGACTTACCTTGGAAAGATAATACTTACCTAGAAAGTTCATAAGGCTGGTGGGAGAATTATTTACTTGGTATTCTAAAATTAATTATCTGAAGTGCTGCATAATGGATCAGTAATGTTTGCCTCATTGTCATAATCATGAACTATGTTTCACTCGTTTGATGTAGAAAATTAATATGTTTTAAAAATGAGATGGGTGTTATTTACAACCTGTACAACTCTCCAAATTCAGACATAGAAGGCATTCTTCTCCACAAGCAAAACATTTTTCCAAAGAGATATGTAAAACAGAAATACATTTCTTTCTTACAAATGCTGAATGGTAGTCTGAAGATGAAAACACAATTTAGTCTCCCTATAACTACCAGCACTTCTGTACAGGCTCCAGTAAAGTTAGAAGAAGTCACACAGAAGTAGCTGCTCCATTTCAATAACATATATAAAATGCTTGTATATTAAAAATCTAGAATTTTTAAAGATTTTGTCTTCCTCCAGGAATCCTAATACCTGTTTCTTAGATCCTTGGGGAAATTAAGAAGCTACCAGACAAGTTAATGCTTTGAAGCTGTAATTTAAATGGTTTTTTTTTTAAGAAACTCTTTATTTCTTTTCTTTTTTATTTTCTTTCCTTTTTATTTTTTTTTTCCCCTAAAGAACTGACTTATTTTAAACAGAAAATTGTAATAATAATTATGGATATATTGACCCCTTTGCACTCTTAGGCTGGCCACTCAAGTGAAGTAGATTTTAACCAGCTCCCTGTGGGATTCTGTCAGCTTCCCATGTTTCTGTGCTCTGGCAC
This sequence comes from Ceyx melanurus, assembly GCA_024611195.1. Classification (NCBI taxonomy): domain Eukaryota; kingdom Metazoa; phylum Chordata; class Aves; order Coraciiformes; family Alcedinidae; genus Ceyx; species Ceyx melanurus. The sequence goes on from JANHGL010002819.1 coordinate 106,721, forward strand.
TTCTTGCATTCATCTTGCAAGTTGCCTAATGTCATCTTAAGATTTTACTCACTAAAGGAACACTTCTCCAGATCATTTTGTTACCATCATTTTGTAACCAGAAGTCCTTATCCAAAGCTCTTCAATAACAACGAAGAGGCTGGAATCAAGTGACAGACTTTGGGTTAGGCCCCAGAGATGTGATTTTGAGCAAACTGAAGGAGCACAGGTATGCCAGAATCTCACATCTCCCCACAGTACTGTAGAGCCCCCTCTTTGCAAAACAACTGCACACAACTAAGCTGCACACAGTGTCACTTCAGAGCACCTGAAAGCACCTGGGCCTTTGATATCTTCACAGTGAGTAACCAGAAGCTGCTTTTGTGAAATACCCTAACTTTAAATTTCTTACACACACTGTCTTTCTTCTTTTTATCTAGGAAATGTTATGTCTCAGCCTGAAACCAGCAAAAAAAGAAGAATCAGTTTCTATATTCTGGAATTAAGTCCATTTGCTGCGACTTACGCCTTTAAAAATCTGGTATGTTTTCCCTGGATAAACCATACCAAAAAGGAAATGTGAGAATAAATCATGGATTTGACACCTATGTCAGTCTAACTGATGTAATTGAGATGTTCTTCCACTGCAATCCTACACTAGGACTGTCAATGTCAGATAAAGAGCTCACATTACTTTCAAATATAAGAACATAGTTCATGATAAAACACACTTTGGATTGAAAAACTACACTTATGTCCAGGCTCAACCACACAGAAATCAGTTTCTTAATGCTCTAGCTCTGATCTGAATGTCAGTTCTCTACACAAGTTATCCCCATTTAAGTCAATAGATTTACCACAATAAAAGTGTCATCCCAGAGGCTCCACTATGTTTATGGACATACAGTCAGAGAGAAAGAAGACTGAATTAATGTTCATTTCTTATCCTCTTTAAACCAGTCACTAATATGCAGAGGTGTGTCGTATCTTCCAAATTCATTGTACACTGCAAACAAGGCAGTTGTCTCGACACAGAGACGTGGACTTTGCTGCAAGCCCTGCAGCACCACAGGCAAAAGATGGCCACAAAACATCTGCAGCCTCGCAGGATGTGGGGAACCTTTTTAAAAATAAATATGCCTCCTAACTCAAAAGAAGCAATTTACATACAGATCTCTTTCCCCAAATATCTGCCCGCTTCCTAAAAGCAGAGGACACAATTATTTCAATGGATGCATTGTTGCATGCCTCATTCATAACACCATTTACAGAGGGAAGTTGGAATGTAAAAGCATCTAGATACACTTGACTATCTACAAAGATAATGAAGTATTATTTTTATTGTTAACACTGCTGCTAAAAATGAGGTGTTTGGTGATACAGCCCTTCTATACAAAAAGCCTATAGCTCAGTCGTGTAAAGCTGGCTCCATTTAAGTAGTGCTGACATAACTATTTAGCTGCTTCAATGGTTTTAGTCCTCAAACAGCAGAGACATGGAACACCCTGAAATGAATCTTGATATTTCTTTTTGTTCCTTGGCAGGATTGCTATCTTTTCATGTTCAATGCCAGACATAAAACTTCCTGTGCCTCTATTGCTGATGAGAACAGTAACAAACGATGACAAGCTGATATGAAAGAAATTGTTCATAGCACTTCAGGACAGTTCACTTGCCTTAATGTGACAACATGCATCTAGAAAATTCATGATTTACAGTAAGAAAGCAAGTTTTTGCCTCCTTGGTGAACGGAATAGTGGTATAAATACAAAGTTTTAATCGTCATCATCATTAAAGGATGAGATGTCCCTACAAAGACAAGCTGCAGTGAAAGGAAGTTTTTAAATGGGATGTCCTGGGGTATCTCTGATGAACCACTTTGAAAACCCTTCCTACACACCCCCCTGGCACACACATGTACATGGGTGCATCTGTACATGTACAAATGTTGTACATATGTGCACACCTATAAAACATGTATATTTATCACACTTGGCACTAACAATTGTATAGGATCTCAATCCTCAGTCAGCACTTCATTATGTTAGGTGTGCCACAAACACAAAACACTCTCTTTAAAGAGTGTTTGTACCTGGAATGTAGGGCAAGGCACAGTGTGTGATTGCATACAGACAGGGAAGAGCTAAAAACAACCCACTGAGATAATCCTGGTCAGCTTGATGGGCAGAGATCTCTGCACACCAACTCCCTAACTGCTGTTAAGTTTACAAGTAACATCCTGACATAACAGTGTTTTAAGCAATAAATTAAAGGAGAATAATAAAATAGCCCTGCAAATGTTTAAGTTCTCTTCTCCAGTGTGCTATAAACTGAGCATGAAGTGCCTTCCATACCACCAGCCCTTAAAAAACCAGAAACTGTTGTCACCTACTCAAAACTCATGCAAGCACAGCACATCACTGAACATCAGAGAAACATTTTTAATAGAAGTAGTAAGATGCTGGATACTTATAAAAATTAAATGGTAAATAATTAACAAAGACAGCAAAATGGCAATGTATTGCAGAGCTGACAACTCTGGGCCCTTAATGCTGATACTTGTTTCTGAAGATGCTGAACCTGCCCTTTGTAACAGGTCATCATCTTTCCACTGACTTTTGCCTTGATGCTTACCAACCCATTCCTGCAAGCTGTCATCAGTAATATGAAAAAAATTTGGAAGACATCCTCACACAAGAGTGAAAGAAAACACCATTTCTGTTTGGAACAGGCTTCAGATACCACCACAAAGATGTCACAGCAAAATATCACTCCTCCCTTCATTCCTAACGGCAATGAATGACCTAAAGAGCAGTGGGTAGATGCAAACAGCTGTTTGAAACACAGCTCATAAGAAATGGAAACACCTTTATATGTCAAAAACATTAACTGGATGCACAAAAACCTTTGATTTCTGTTTAATATGGGAAGAAGAGTTTGCTATAGTTATCAACTAACATGCCTGGACTTCTTTACTGGCCTCCTATCTAGTCCCATTCATTTCTTTTTGTTCCTTTTGCCTTTTAACTCTCTCTATTTGGAAGCCCCAGCCCTCCTAGTACCTTTTAACCATCCTCATTGCACTTTCATTGAAATCAATGGGGCTTTGCAAATTACCATTGTACAGCTGACTCCATTATGCCCATTACAGATTTTAAAACATTAAGCTAATCTGTACTCACAACTCCCTCTCTTCTGCTGTAAATAACTCAGCCATATAATTTTTTTAATCCTGAAGTGCTTGAATTGTAGACTTAACAATATGCAAAATTTCATCTTCAGATAAGTCTACAGTGTTTTTTGTAGCTAAGATAATACAGCACTTTTCACAGACTCGGCTGAACTGTGATAGCTTTTGTTTGTTTTGTCTTGTTTCTTGTTTAAAAATGGATAAAGGCATGTCAGGCCAATTTAATTTAAACAGGATGTTCAGAGACTAAGAAATGAAGTGGCAGAGTTTCAGTTCTACATAACATTTATAGTAGAATTAACAATTCAGTGTCCCTGCACAGCCCTTCAAAACAGGCCCCGACAAACTGCTAATCACATTAAAACTCAGATTCCCCTCATTAGTACCACAACTGTGCCAGGAAGGAGAGAAACAGCAGAGTTGGCTGCTCTTTGGATGTCACCCAGGAGAGCCTGGTTTCACCATGGGACACCTCCAAGATGCCACAGTAACCAGAACCTCTGGCTAGAACCTTCTTCCAGGCAATACTGCCCAGGTAATGAAGGAAGAGCACAGCAGTGTATGGTGCCTGACCCCACCTCATGAAGCCTCGGGAGCTGGAACTGCTTTGAGCTGATGCTATTCTCCCAGCTCTAGTGTCCAAGCCCTTCAGTGCCAAACCACAGCAAGCAGAAGCCACCACACAAAGAGTAAATTAAACCCCACAGCTTCTGTGCCCCCATGTCAGTGAGCTCGGGGACTTTCTGGTGTCAAGAGTCTATGGCAGTGTTCATTTGTGCCCTGGAGCTTGTGCAAGTGGAGGACAAAACGTAAGTGAAATATGGAGGCACGAAAAATGTGGGAGCACAGACAAGATGCTATTCCCTTTTCAGTGCTGAAAGAAACACGGTGGAGTCTGAAGCTGGTCCTAGGTCCAGTGCAGAGCCCCGTGAGCCACTCTCACCTGGTAAAACAGCAAAACACTCCTGTGAGCTGTGAGACAAGATTCCTCAGAAGGAATCAAGTGGCTTTCCCCAAATAACTTTCCTCCTCGTGTGGGTGGGGATGATTTAGCCCATTGTGCCACCGCCGCTGCTGTGTAATTTATAGTCACTGGGGTGCCAGAACTGCACAGTCTCCTCTAAATATAAGCAATTAACTCCCATTAGCATTAGTGGGAATCACTCAGGAGACCATCCCCCATTATTGATTATCTCGGTTTTGTACCAACTCAAAAAAATGTACAAAGAAAAGAAAATCACATAGTTAGTGGCTTTGGCTAAGTTAAGGCAGGCAAATTAGATTCATTATCATTCTTGAGCTAAACAGTGGGGCTTATTAGAATGTAGTTCATTTACATACTTTGATCTGATGGGTGTAGATACCTAATTATACAGCAGCCAGCAACTTATTTTTGATGTTTTTTATTAATTAATATTCAGTATTATAATGAAATGCACAGGCTGCTCTTCTGCCAATTCTTTTTTTTTTCTGTTTCTAAAACAAATTAACTTTTCAAACATACCTGTGAAGTGCATGAGCAGCAACAGATTCCTCCACAATGCCACAGAAATGTGTGCCATGACTTACAACAAACGTGGCCCACAGCTTTGCCTGAGGCCCTGTTACTCCTCAACCCATCCTTAGCATCCAGCAAAGCCCTTGATGTTACACCTGATACCCCAAACATGCTCCTTTAGCAGGATCTATACCTTTAAGTAATATAATGGGGTTTTTTTTAAGATATAACTTTAAATAATATACTGGGGTTTATATCTATTAAACTTTAATGTAATTATATAATTTGTTTTGATATCATTATTAAGAAATCAGACATTGATGTGACTGATTTAGGCAGATGTTGGTAGATCATACAAACCAAAAAACAATTAGTGTATCTTCATGCAAAGGTTTGAAATCTGCTTTGAAGTAGGAAGAAATAGGACTAGTGGTTCTCTGTTCTCCACCTTTCTTAATGACCATCCTACGTAAACATGAACACGTAAAGAAAAAAGAAATAAACACAGTAAGAAAATCTCCCACAGAAACACACAAGGAGTTGATATAAGTAACAAAGAAAGCCATGTGGTGTTTTTTGTGCTCAAGCTATGCACCAATCTGCATCAGTCTCTTGTTGGTCTGAGTAATGCAGAAGTCTCCCCTGCAAAACAGGCATTTATGCAGGACAAGGCATATCCATCCTGTTAAATCTCCAGGAATTGCCTGCTGATGAGGTCATTAAATAAACCAGCCACGAGGGGTGGCATTATGTACAGATCACTATAAAGGAAATAGCAGTATAATAAATATAGCAAGCAAAGCTCACTAAGCCTTCAAATACAATGAACTTTTTTCCCGAGCAGACAGTGCCAAGCAAGCTGAAAAATTAATTTACTATTTGTTACTATTCTTGTTATGATTGGTATCTTTACAAGTCTGAGTCATTAGTATGCGAGTTTACAATTATCCTCTGAGCCTTGTAATGTCCTGTCATTTACCTCCGGGGATTTATGTCAGAATCCAACTCGGTTCATAATGGATCTTCCAGTAGGACAGAATGACAGCACCATTATAGCTCCCTCCAGCAGATGATGGTAATGATATTATTATTCCCCTGATCAGCTTGGTGATGATTGTTTGAACTTTATCAGTATTAATATAGAAAATAATAAAGGTATTAATATTTGAAAGCTCTCTGCATTGTTAGTATCATATTATTGCTACATTTTATGGCAAGTACTTTGACATTTCAGTGAATTTCCATTTACAGTATTACCACTATAATCTACTCATTTCATAATTGCTTCTGGATACTTGTAAGGTTTAATTTCTGATGTTTCCTCTCAATAAAGAGACCTGCATATTAAATTGATATACAATTATCCTCACAAATTTGCATTGTTAGCCTGGAGTTGAGGGAGCTTAAAATATTCCATATGACTACTGGACCAAATACAGCACTATTAAGGTTTCACAGTCACCAAGATTGCTCAAGTTCTACAGCAGAAGTATCCTCTCTATCATAGTTATTTAAAATATCCATGCTAGCCACATAAAAGGATAAAAGCTGCTGAGCAAGCCAGACTGAGAATTCCAGAAGGAACCTCAAGATGGAGAAGAACATGTCAAAGAATCTCCCTACCCTAAGAGTCTGGACAACAGAAGACTACACAGGCTTTCCAGCCAGGAAAAGGCAACACCCACAAGGATTGGATTGGGATGAGACCATTGCCCATGGACACAGCCTCAAACTAACTGGTGGAGAGAAACAAGGCAGCTGATAAAGAGCTGTGAACGAGGTCTCTCCATTTGGTCTTTTGCAAGGGACTGGGACAGGAAGAAATGCAGAGAGGGGAGATAAGAGATGGATTTACTAAAGCTGTAGCTCATAGTTTTGCATGGAAGACAGGAAAGGTACAGAGCGTATGAACCAGAATTTGTACTTCATTTCTGGCTTGACATTATTTTTTAAAGCATTCTGGCAAATTCTTGCCCTGTGTCACATTAACTTCTTCAGATCAGTGTGGATGTTCCTGCAGAAGCACAGATTTCATTCCAACATCTGCACAGAACTCCGGGTTTCCTCGATTCTTCTTGTAACAACTTGTAACAACCATTAATAAAACTACAGTTTTGTAGTTACAAGACCACATGTTCTGAGTGCTCAAAATCTATGTGTGCTATGTGGTACTGAGTAAGATGCTCTCTTAAAAGCTACCTCTGATATTTCATAGAATCATATTCTCAGCAGCTCTTGTGAGAGCTACTCCCCAGACCTTATACCTGAAAATGAGGTGCTAGGAGGGATGGCAGAACTGAAGGGGAAGGTGTTTAAACCACAGCCAGTTCACTAGATGATTCATGGCATAGTATTATGATAGCTTTGGGGAGCCCTAGTCACCCATGGCTCCCTATAAAGATTCTTGTAAACAGAAAAGACAAATGATGTTCATAAGAAGGCCAAGCTTATTAAATATTGCCCAGATCCAAACATCTATTTTAGATGAAGGGCTAAATGACAACATTCGATAAACTATTTCAGTTTTAAGTTTTGCTCTTAAAGTTCTGTGTAAGACAAGGGCTGAAGAGGTCTGATTCAAGGATCTACTATCCAAACAGAATTCACTTACATTGCAAAGATGACTTTGTTACCAGACAGGTTGTTGAAAGTAGAAGGCAGAGTTGCATTAAGAAAAGACTCTACTTCTCTTCCATGCTTGTGCTCACCTACCAGCACACAGTTCTCAGCACAGACCTTGCTTGAATGTCATTCATTCAAGTTTCACCCCAGCCTTCCACTTGCCCACAGATTTGCATCTTTCTTTGTAGCCTCCTAGGGCAGGAAGTGTTGACATCCCCCGTGAACTTAGGGAGGAGTGCTAAAAGCAGTCTCATTAGCCCAGGATCTCATGTAGCTCTCAAGAGCTCCTGCCTGTACCAGGTCTGATTTTGTGCCAATGTCTTACTGCAGTAGAAGTAACATTAAAGGGAACCCCTAGGCTAGTCGGCTGTCTTACAATTGCATTAGCCTCACTGTCTTTGTCAGGCTTGTTCTCTGTGGAATTGCATATCCACTTAAGGTTATGAATTTGATTTATCTTCAAGATTTGAGGTGAGTTTCAATCCTTGTCACAGCAAAAGAACAATAGCATGGTGCTGAAGAAGATCCAGGGAAGATATATCTGTGCACGTATTTACCGCACACGGCTTTGTCGAGGCACTTCAGTCCTGATTTGCAGGCCTTTGCAACACACATTTCTTGTGTGGGTGCTACTAAATTAGTTCTGATTTACATCATTGTGAGGAGCATGAAAAAATACTGATCTGAGCCAAGCAAACACACACATATCTGAACTGAGGTGTCAGGAGGCACAGATGGATTGTGCCACCTGCACTGCTTGTGGGACGCTCCCTCCAGTCAGATCTACAGCACACTCCCTTTGAGCTAACTTGTGTGGTATTAAATTACAGTTGTATTGATTTTTCACTGCATTAATTTCATGGTGATGCTTTAAATTGCTTAAGGCTTTATCTGGAATAGGGCTGAACTAGGGCAAAAAAAATGAATAGAGGCATTTTTTGGTGAACCAAAACAGTTGACTGTGAGATTCCTGTAAGCTGCTTCCATCAGTGCAGCAAATCACAGGCTGCTTTTGAATATGGGTCCCACAGAAACAGATGCCTCAGCCCCAGAGCTGCCTTGCACAGCAGATTTTGCTGTGCTGTTTATTCTAAACCTGGAATTCACTTTAAAGTTGTTTCCAACTGACATTCACAAGTATAACCATTAAGACTTCACTGATGTCCTCAGACCACGTGGCAAAGTGGCCATGAAGTTTCCCAGTTGCAGGTTCACAGTGGAAAATCTGCACCTGATTTCTCAACAATATTGAAATACTATATTCACCTACAATGCAGTTCATATGGATGTTCCACTTTGATGCAGTAGACCTAAATCTTGTGTTCTTGAAATCAGTGGGGGTTTTGCTTGAGGAAGAAATGAAAGATTAGGGCCACAGAAAACACAAAGTCAGTAATTTGGAAGCCTGAGTTTATAATAATCTTTGTCTAATGATTATTTACTATTGTACTAGGCTATTTGAAAGAATATTCTACAAAGTGCTGGAGCTTCCTTTTCAAAGCTCGTGTAAAATGTGATTTGTAATTAGTATCTTTAGATATGTAATGTGTGTGAGAGAATATTAGTATTCCATAAAAGCTGCTGTCATTATAAGTTATATGGAGAAGTACAAAATAATATGAATTCTTAATAGCTAAAATAATTTGTTTAAAATAGTTTTGGTAGATTTTATAGTAGCTCCACCCGGGAAACTTAATTTTTCTTTTTTTTTTTTTTTTTTCCTTTAAGTTCAGCTATAAATAAATGACTTAGGAACTATGACCATAAATGACCTGAGCACTAAGGGAATATATTAAAATTTACTTTTAAGTACTTCAAAGCACTTCACTTTATTCACATGTAGACATTGGAATTATTCACAGAGCTTGTTATAGAGCTTTGGAAATCACTCAGCGCTGCAAAGATTCATGAAAATATGATGATATTTACAGCAGGTGTCAGTTAGTGAATTCCAGAACCTGATACCACCAACTCTAAGGATGCTCAGGATGGAGCTGGTGCAATCAGTGCTCAGGCACTGCAATCACAAGGCAAACAGGGGTTTTTGGAGGTGTCACCTTTGTTGCTGCTGAAGCAAGCAGCTGAGTCCCGGCGTGTGTAGGATGAGCGGGAGCAGCAGAGGGCACTCACACTCTACGGTAGCAGCCGGGCTGTGTGCGGCAGCTCTGCTCTCTACAGCAGCTCTGCTCTCTACAGCAGCTCTGCTCTCTACAGCAGCTCTGCTCTCTACAGCAGCTCTGCTCTCTACAGCTCTGTCAACAGCCAGCCAGCCCTGGGCGAGCACAGCGCTCACCTCTGCTTCACCAAAACCACACAGAAACTGTATTCTAATTCCAGTTTAGTTAGCAAGGAAACTAAAGGAAAAAAAACAAGCCTAAGCAAATAAACCGAACCAAACCAAACTGTCATTTCTTTGCTCAGACCTAGGAAACCTCCAGCCACATCCTAAGGAACTCAGGGCCAAATCCTACAGGTCTTAATCACGGAGCAGAAGGTACCAATTCCTGAAGAGCTCCCCAACAGAGAGAGGAACCAACAGTTGGTCACCAGGCACTAGAGAAGCAAGGAAACAAAAATGTTTGTTAAATTGTCTAAAGTGGAGGCAAGATTTTTTTTTTTAAGCCAAATATAATATCGGTATTGGTTGAGTTATAATCCTGACATGCTCCTAAAATCATTAACATTAAAAGAATATCAAAATTAATGCATCTTGTGTTCCCTAATGTTGTGCAGCATCATGATTTCTCCCTTCACAAAGGATTTTTCTCAGCATATTCCCCTTCTGACCTACATAAAATAATTTCTCATTCTTCATCTACTTCTGTAAGGTAGTGGCATGGGGAAGAATGTGATGTGTGAGCTACAGATGGCACTGAAAGAATCCAAGGATCTAAAAATACAGTAAGTTTTACAGGAGAGGTTTCGTAAGGTGGCTGTCTCCTCCTTGACATCACTATTCAGCTGGCTATTGGAATGGGACTAATTTAATTAAGAGAACAGCTCAGATAAAACATTTTTGTCAGATTCTCCAAGTCCTATTCACCTTGCTTGAGAACTCAAGCAAGTCTTCTCTTAAGCAGTCCAGTAGCACACCTCCCGTCATGCCAGCTGAGCTGAGGATAGCAACAATAGGAGCAATTGGCACAAAGAAAACTACTGAAGTTAATGTAAAGATTATCATATTATTTTTCCAATGGTGACCCGACGGTCAAGGCAATTGCTGGCAAGAAATTGTTCACTGCAGTCTTGATCTTTCACTCCTCAAAAGCTCCAGGTGAGTTTTATTTGCAGTATTTGGTCCTGAAACCCTCACAGCTTGCCACTAGCTCATTTCATTCCTCTGCTTTCCAAAGCATCCGAAGCAAAAGCACCTATTTCTAAGTAATAAACATCAATTGTGGATTTGTGGGTTTGGTTTGTGTTTTGGTTTGTTATTTTACAATGATCACTGCTATTGGATTGGTTTGGGGTTTTTTTTATGTGAGAAACAGGCAGAATGGTGAGAGGATAATACAGTTAAAATACAAACCAGGTTATTAATTTGACTGTACTCTAATCTCTCCTAGCATGAAACTTGATTTCCTGATAATAAATTTCAGTATCTAGTTTCAGTAAGTAATCAAATACTGCAAAAACCTCCCTGCATTAAAAAAAAAAAAAAAAAAAGAATACTTCTGAGCAAAGAGATAAGCTGAAGAATATGGGGTTTTTGGCTAAACAATACAGTTCTTCAGATCCCAAACACAACTGCTGTCTTCAGAAGAAGCTGGGGAGGTGGCTGACAGGGAAAGCTGGGGAAGAAAGGGAGCCATGAAGAAGAGGGTTAATAGAAGTTTTCCAATCTACCATTCTCAAAGTAAACACATAAACAAGGAAAAAGAGCTTCTGTCTGACCAAGGAAGAAGTGTTAGAAGGATGTAATGCAATCCCTGCAGCATTTCAAACTCCACTCCAAATCTAGGTCTCTTTCCACATAGCATGTTCATTGCTTGCAGCAAAAATGGGTTCTTTTAAGGAGCATGTCCCTTTATCATCATAGAACCAGCAGTTTCAGATTTCATACTTGTGATCTCAGGAATTTATATTCAGAACACAACTTTGGTGTATAAAACTGGGGGGGGGAAATGTCAGACAATATATTTGTACATCACCCAGCAATGTGAGAGGGTACTGGTGCAATTTAGTTGTCCCAACATTGTTTATCAGACTTCAGAAATAAAGTGGGAAGACTTTAAAAATAATAATAATTAAAAAAAAAAACAAACTAGTTGCTTTGAGAAGTGGAAAGGATGGATCACCATTAACTGCTGAGAGAGTGCCAGGAAAATTATGAGATCTTCAACAAAAATACTTCCAGCAACGTGAATCCCACTCTTGGCCATTTCTCACTGGCACATCACATTTTTCAAGATAACAGAGGAACTAACTTAACTTGAATTTCCTGGCTTTTGAGAGATTATAGGCATTATTTACTCTTTCTTTTTTACCTACCACGTTTTTAATTAAATTAAATTCCCCATGCATGGTTAGCTATAAAGTGCATATTACTTACCTGCATCTTCAGATCTTTTACAGTCCCATGGGTTAAGCCCATAATTAGTTGGTTTTGTAAAATGCATATTATTTACTTGACAGGCCAGAATGGCTCTGGAGGAATTGTCCTCATGTTTTGGTTAAGTGCATAATTAGGTTGGTTTTTAAAACCCACGTTATGTTCTACACATTGAAGCCATGGCATTCCATTTGTTAAATATGCATTCTCTTAAAAAAAAAAAAAAGAGAATAAAAAACAAACCCACACAAAAAAAAAAAAAAGAGAGAAAAAAATATCAGATGGCTTAGTTAAACGAGATCTCTAAGTTTGCTGCAGCAGCATTACAGTGCAGAAGAACTGATGGAACCTTTTATTTTTCCATCAGCCAGGTGGTTAAGCTGGTTGTTTAGTGTGATAATCTTGCATCAGTAGTAAGAAGTAGTTGGGAGGAAATTAAGCAGTTTTTGCAGCACTCCTTTAGAATAGCTCCAGCCCACACTGGCTGCAGAGGAAAACATGCTACCTTACATTTCAGTGGAAATGGTCTCAGTTTCAGTCACTATTCTCAATAAGTATGAAAAAGAATACACAAGGCAGAACCAGACAGGTTTCTTAAACAAAGACTATAATTAATTTGAAATTATGTTGTCCAATCATATTAATCATTACAGTCACGTTTGCTATAAATCCACCAGAGTTTTCCTGTTTTGTTTCTTTACTTCAATACAAACCCAAGAACTCTCTCCTACAGTCAGATAGGTATTTCCTGAAATAACACATGAGTGGTGGCTATTTTACCCAGCAGGTTCCTTTATCACCATGGAGCAGGGAAGTTGACAGGCTTTGTGTCTGCAGTGTAATTAGCTTGTGGGAGTATGGTCATAATGAAAGGAAAATTTACATTATTGCAGGCATGTGATTGTTTGCTCTTTCAAACAGGAGTAAAAAGTGAGTTCCAAGGCAGGTATTTGGAGGGTTTAATCAATCAATATCCTCAGACTTTCTAGATGTTGAAGGGAAGGGAGACAACTGGAGGTTTAGATCTGGTTTCTCTGTGAAAGCTTTTAAGACCTCAAAAGAGAAACAAATGATGAAAAATGACTACCATCGTTGGGTCTGAGTCCCATTTCAGTCCCATTCAGGACTCACCCAGATCCACAGAGAACTTCTTTCTTAAAAACAGATGTAGAGTTCTACAAACCCTTTCAAAGCACAAAAGGTAGCTACCCTTCTTCAATAAAAACAAAAGGTTTCATCTTCTAAGATAGGTTCTCTCAGCAAATACATTTGTAGAGCAAGTCTCAAATACATTGAAATGCAACACACTTTGACCCTCTTTGACCCAAGTTGGGGTGTGATATATATATTGTCAAGTCCTGCCTCCCAGATCCCTGGGATCTTTCTCTTCTAGATGCTTTTAAACTTGTTGGCCCCTACAAAATTCCCATGAAACCACCTTTTCTCAAATCAAGTAATTTGTAATGGAGTTTTTAATCTATGGATAGAATCTTCCCAGGAAAAAGAAGGGAAATAGGAAATTCTCCTTCATTCATCCAACCATTTCCCAGGAATAAAATAATACAGTATAACAGCAGCAGTTTTAGGGCCTGCATGGAGATATACAGAATCACATGGTGAGAAAGTGTTCTGATGCATAAAAGTTATTTTTCCTTTGAAAGCAAATTATGCCCTTTCTACCTGATGCTTGTCTACCCAGTTCCAAGCAAGACACAGTAAAAGAGATGCCAGCAACCTACTCTAGTGATGTATAAATTATGTAAAAAAGGAAACCATTTTTAAAATCCATCTTAAATCTTGCTAGTTTCAGCTCACTCCTGTTGGTTGGTCCACCAGGGACAAGAGAAGGCAGAATTTCATATATAGGAGGACAAGGATCAGTGCCTCAGGCTCAGTAACCCATTTCTTCTAAACTTTCCTGTTGGGTCACATTTGCAGGGGTTCTGATTATTCTTCTTGTTCTACTCTAAACTGTGATTGAGACAAACCTTCCCCAGATTGCATTGCCCTGGGAGGAGTGATATTATAGATACTACATCTGCACCCCCTTCTCTGCACTGACACTCATTTTGTTTTACTATCATCTGCTGGGAACAGTGTTCTCATTTGGCCAGTTCAAGATGGTGAAGAGGGGGTACATTTTCTTCCCATTTCCCTTTGCAGAAAAGATGAATAACTTGGATTTTGGTTGAAGGATCTGTATGTTTTGCTGCCTTTGACTGTTGCCAGTTAGGACAATGCACCTCTCCCCACCTCATGTATAGGAATGGTGACTATATGGGCTATACATCTGCTGCAACATTAAGCACAAGAAGATGATGGCTGTGTTTTGGAGTTTCCTTAGTGACCTTTGTGTAACCCTTGTGAAGCTGCTCTTCAGGCTGTGTGCAGACTCAGGCAGTCACTTTGCAATCATCTGCTTGCTGCTCGTAGACAACAAACCTGTTGTTTGGAAAGTTTTCTGTGATCACAGAGAGTGGGAGTTGGTGCAGAAATGTGTGAAACATACTGGATTCTGAGGGTGTTCAGGAACTGCTCTACAGGGAAGCCAGCAGAGATCCAAAAAGACCTGAGTTTCCAGACAGCAGACTGGATGATCCAAAAGACAGGCTGGTAGTAGTGAGAACATCAGTGAAAGGTGTTTTACTGCTGAACAGTGAAATCAGTTTGTGTCCTGCTGAAAAGTGCAGTGAATTAACATCCTGCTGTAATCTAATGTAGCAAATGATGATCACTCACAGTTCATGTCACAGAACCATGTCATGCATTTCTGACAGGCTGATATCTATTTCACAGGTGACATATTCCTTTCCTCATCCACAAGCAACTGCTTAAGCCTCTGGATACAACTCCTGTTGCATGTACAGTCAATAATTATGGATAACTGTTGACCAAAAGATACTACAGAAAGTACAGATGCAGTGGTCAACATCCTGGAGAGTCTGATTCTTTTTTTTGTTGTCACCCTATCCAATTAATTAGGAACTATTTCTTAATGAGTGAACTTATAAACTGGTGTTATTATATCCTTTGAAGTAAAAGTAGGTCTCAATCTGCCTATTTCTTTTTTTTTTTCCTTTTCCTTAAATCAGCAAATTCTCTACATTGCCTCTTGCTGATTTTAAGAGGCATATGGTTCTTAATCCAGCAGTGTATGAATTATGGCAGTAAATGGCTTTGAAAGTGCCTCGAAAGCAAAAGTATGGAAATTTCCCCCCCAAGAGACTAGGATGAGCAGTCATTATTTTTGCAATTGCAGAGAACACTGCCCAAGTGTTCCAAGACTGCATGTGTATAATTGTTTGTCTCTTTCTTGCTTTGAAGTATATATATTTTTTTTAAACTAAAACCTCAGACACACTCAAGGACAGCTTCCACAGCTTGGTCAAGAACACCAGCATATCTACATATTCACCGAGTCATAAATCTTCTATACTTTGGCTATGCATATATGACACATGACCCTTATTTCTCCCTTGTGGTTGCACTCTGAAAGACAATAGAGGTCCACTAAAGCACACAGCTTCCCTCTTAGGTAATATTTCATATGTATCTCATTACAACTACCAACACATCAAGGTAACCGAGCTGCAGTCTGGGAGGGGAGTTTAACCATAATTGTCTTAAATTGTCTAATTTGGATAAAATGAGCAAGAAAATTCCCTCAGCTATTTGTTAGTATAATAATGTCATCTATATGTTTCTTGCCTTGTGGTATTCTATTTTGTAAAGGGGAATGAACTATACTCTGAATCCTTTGGATATTTGGTTCGATCTGTCTGTCAGACATTAATTAGTTTCATAGCAATCTCTCACTGCTGTCTTGTGGAAAGACAGCAAGACTGAAAAATAAGCCAGGATGACAAAGGGAGAGCTTGACTTGCTTCTGACCAAAGAAATCTGTCATTAAGAAAAGGTTCAGAACTCAGATCTGAAGCTCCTTCGCCCGCCTTGTGGGAATACAGATGACTGGATTAAAACATTAACACGTTACTCTACACAAAACTGGCTTTTCAAAGAATGCTCTGTTTGCTCATTTATTTCTCTCTACATCAACAACCGTAGAGAGGGAGATTTGCAGAGCAGAGCCCAGGAATTCAACCGTGCGACTCTGGCTAATGACAGTGGCTGTTAGGCAGGCACAACGCCGAACGAGGTTTCCAAATTAACCTTAAAATAACATTATGGAGGCATCAGTAGCAGCTCTGCAGTTAAATCCATATTAAAATCTGCACTTGGAGCATCGCTAATGTCCCAGGATTTCCTCCTCAAATTACTCTGCATCATCTCCCTATTTTACATACCGAGGGCTAATTCTCTGGTTCGTAGCAGCAGGTTTTTTTTTTTTAACGCTTGTACAAAGCATATTTGCAGCACCAGCAGAAAAGTGCTACAACAGAGCAGAGAGTCATGTCCTAACTCTCCAGGAGATGAGGGAATTTGTTCACGTATATTTAAATATATTAACTTTCACTCAAAAAGAAATTGTAACTTGTCCTATTAAAAAATCTGGAGCTCAGACTCCCATCTTGTGTCAGCTACTAGCAGGAAGGAATCACGTACTCTAAGTCACAGATACACATTTTTGTGGCTGTGTCAAAGATGGGCCTTTTGATATGTTTTTTTAACATAAATTGATCTCTCTTCCATCATTAGTTTTCACCAGCTCCAGCAGACAAGATCAACATTTAGTTCAAGACAGTGCATTCCCTTTGCAGCAGCACCCAGACTTCTGCTCAGTGTCCCCACTGAATCTTGGCACTGAAGTGGAAAGTAGCTCCCCACGTTTGTGGCCCTGGACACGAGGATCACTGCAAATATGGTGAAATGTGGGCTTTTTTCCAAATCTACACCATCTTCCTAGCACTTTCTGCCTATACCCAGCCTTAGAATCATAGAATGCTTTGGGTTGTATGTGACCTTTAAAGGTCATTTAGTCCAACCCCCTTCCTCCAGAAAGCTCTACCCCAGCACTTTTCTGCTCACCACCACCACCACAAACATTCTCTCTCCAGTGACTTGTGTCATTCCACACACCTGAAGCCACCAAACTCTTCTTTTGGAAGCCAGCCTACCTGCCTCCCAATCCCATTGCCTCCCAATCCCATTGCTGCCTCAGCTGCCCTGGCATTCCACACCCGTGGCATGTTCATCTTCCACCTGTGACTTGCTGCTACACTGCTTCTTCAAGCAGCTGATGATTCCTTCATTCTAGAACTTGTCCCTCACAGGTTCCTGAACCTTTGAAAATAAAGCCATTTTATTTAGATTGCTAAATACAGACATTGGAGGTTTAAAATGGTGATTGACGGGTTGTGTTTTTTAGATGAAAAATGTCTATTAGGCTTACATTACTACACTGCTTTGCAGAAGTAGGCATGATGATAAATTCCTGGTTAAGATGATTGGTTCTTTCCTTTTACTTAAAACAATTCAAGAAGGGCTTGTGCAGAGGGCTGCTTGGAGCCAGGGCTGGCAGCTACCAAAGGCAACGGGCAGGAACATGAGCACTGGGCAGTAGCCCTGGACCTCATCTGCTGTCCATCGATATTCTGATGCCCAGAGGGAGGTTGCTTAACAGTCCATCAGCCTTATGAAACAATTGACAAATTGACAGCTCTTTAACAGTTAACTGAACTCCAAACCTTTTGAAATTTAGCACATTATTGGTGCCTACCCGGTGAGAAGATGGAAATGAAAGTGACACCAAACCCTATTTTCCATCTGCTGTCACAGCCACAATAGAAAGAAACCAGTGGATAAATCAGCAAATGGTTTGTAAGACAGACAGACACAGCTAATACAGTGTGTCAGTAAAGCTGCTTCTGGGCATCCAGAGTGAAATACCACGTCCTGCCAGAGATGCAAAGTGGGATGCTAAAATAGCCAAACTTGAAACCTCACAGTAGAGACCTGGACATCTGTGCCACCAGATCCAGGGCAGAACAGACACTTCGTGCTTCAGGGCTCCACCCTAACCAGCTGAAATCTTGGACAAAACTGGACAAAGGCAGCAAGACTCTTCAAGGCAAATGGTTTCCATAGAAGACCCTCCTGTGTCTCCAAAGAGAACTGCTAGAGGAGGTTTGAAATGCTCATTAAAGGCTGCTTGCTACCCTACAGATTTCTTGGATGAGCACCCCTCACTCTCTGACATAGTACTCCAATTAATCCTGCAAACCTTTCTGCTTAACCTCAACTGCAAAACAATGGAGAAATCATTAACAGTGAGATTTCAGTACAATATGAAGAACACACCAGATTCATTACTCCCTTTTATCTTACTCAGTTTCCAACAGGTTCAAGAGAGTTCCTCATCTCAGATGCTGAAAAGACACTTAAAGGCAGCTTGAAGTAATGCAGCTGACAACACTGAGTGCCTCATGATTTACAAACACACACCTTGTAGCTTACTACAGAACAGAGTGAAGCATCCAGGGAAGAGCTTCTTAGCTGGGAGAAGGAAGTTAGCCTTCCCTTCACAATATTTCAGATGTTTTGCCATTCTGGACCCTAATCCAAATCAGGGGCATTGGGTGTCTTTGAGAACTCCTAGTTTCGTACTAGCTAAATATGACACAGAAAAAAAAAATAAAATATCCCTTTACCTGATTTATTTCCAGTGCCTTGAAATCTAAATGTCATGTATTTGGAAAAAAACACAGGCAACTGCAGTACAGCTACAGTTTCTTAAAGGGGATGCTTAAATGGTTCCTAAATCCAAACATTTATGTTGAACCTAGTACTCACACCAGAGCATCTCCTGGGCCAAAACACACCACACCACATTTCAGAGTCACCTTCTGATATTGCCAACCCCCGAGGTGCAGTAAGAATGCAAGAACTGAAGGAAAGGGTAGTTACAGCAGATTTTCTAAATCTCCAGCAGATTGTTTCATGGTTTGGGTAAAGATACATTTGACTTCATATTTTCTTAGTAAGTACCCCTGTCAAAATGTTTCTGTTCTCAGAATATCTCAGAATCACCTCTGAGCCCGAGCATGTAGGTACAAGTGCACACATTAGTTTATCCATCAATGGGTAATTTGTCTGTGCATTCCTAAAGTGCCCATCACCCTGATGCACAGATGCCAGTTTGAATTCTCACTCCATCTTAGTTTGATAGCACTGTCACCAGGAAAGAAAGAGCTGTATTGTTTTTTAAATAAAGCACAAAACCTTGGCTACTTCTGTCCATCTCTGGTGGCTCCACTTCAAGGGACAAAGAAGGTATAACCCCACACTAAGGTCCTGTTCCCTTCTGCAATAAGACAGGTTATAAAATCGATGCCTGGGCAAAACTCTTCCTCATCATAGCTTGGCAGGTGGCTCACGTGGCAAGCTCCCATGCAAAGTCTTTGGGAGACTCTTAAGTATGGGTGAAACAACATATGGAACCAAAACCTATTCCATTCTGTACCCTAGACAAATCCTAAGCAAGGCACACACCTTCACAGACGAGTCTGTCCTCATGTTCAGGGAGCACGTACCAAAAGAGATGTAAAACAGCAGCTCCTGTAACACCAGCACTGTTTTAATGGCTGAGTGCAGAATTAGAAACCAGGATTCACTTCCAGGTGCAGACAGATGTCTGCTGGGAAGATACTGGCTCTCTCTTACCAAATATGAAAGGCTTTTTGGTGAGGATTTTCTTATCAGATGGCAAAGCTTAGGTCCTACTGATTGTAGCTGGATCTGAAGGCGTTCAGCACAGAGCAGGATCAGGCCCAAACATGGGGCTGAACACCAGGTTTCATCCACATTGTTAAGAGAAGGCATTGGTATGAAAAGGACGTTCAGACACTAAGCATCAGAACCAGAAAAAAAAAAAAAAAAGAGCAACAAACCTTTGTGATATATTGTGATGTTTTCTTTTGTATACTGTATCAATGACTGTGTGGTACACTCAGCGAAAAACCAGCCCTTGGTAATTGTCAGGGAACTTCATTCTGAGTGCAGGCTCTACTGGAAATTAATTGCTTCAGTGCAATCTGAACCACATCATAAATGTCATGTAGAAGTTGCAGGGAGTGAGGAGGCAATGACAGCTCTATCCGCACTGTTTCATTTAAAGGTGGGTAAA
This sequence comes from Ceyx melanurus, assembly GCA_024611195.1. Classification (NCBI taxonomy): domain Eukaryota; kingdom Metazoa; phylum Chordata; class Aves; order Coraciiformes; family Alcedinidae; genus Ceyx; species Ceyx melanurus. Next base: position 126,645 of record JANHGL010002819.1, read on the forward strand.
ACACACTGCGACAGAAGTGCTCTTCATCAATAATTTAGTCCGCAGTGTAAAGCCAAGCCTTGCCAAAGATGCCAGGGGAGCAGCTACCTCCCTGGTTTTAATGACACCAGCAGGGAGGGGTTGAGGGGCCATCTCAAATCAACATTCATTGCACATCTGGGCATGTCGGCAGATGAAGATATCTAGGACTGAGCTGACAGGACAAAGGGTTGAAAAAAGAAGTGTAACCTAGAAAACCTTTACTTTGAATTCTTTGTATAAATTCAAGGGGGATGACAGTTCCTAAGGTCATCTTACATAATAAAACTACAGTGGTCTACATAGAGAATTTTAACTCTTTCCAGCACATAATCAAAGAAGCCGCAAGTTAAGTTTATATTATTCACTTTATGAATATCAAATGCAGAATCCTTAATTCTCTGAAAAGAACTATCTTAATGAGCAGAATGTTAACATTTATATGCCCAACTTCAGCGTAATAACCCTAATTATAGTACCACAGAAGCCCCACTGTATTTGGGGGTCACTGGAGTTCCTATTATAACTCTTATCTTAGGGGAGTTTAATGTTTTTGCTATTTCCCAGTGTATCAGCTGAAACTTGCCATGCAGGCTAGCACTGGTTTACTTCTCCTTAAAATTATTTTTTTATAGCAATTTAAATTAGTTCTTAAAATAGCTTCTGCTTGCCAAACCTAAGAGGCTTTACCGTTTTTATTGGAGTCTCTACACAAAAGCCTATCTCCTCGCTCTGAAGAGAATATGACATTCAGGTGCAGCAAGACTGGTACTTCACCCTACCAAACGACCACATTCTGGACCTAGGAGGTTACAAAGCCTTGTAGGCACGACCTGGTTGAAGCATCTCTCCCAGCCTGTGGTGCCACTGCCACTCTGGCAGAGCTCTTAGGCAGTAATCCCACATTCTGGGCTATAAATTGGATGTTTTGGCCGAATGGGTGATGACTCATGTAATCTTGACATAGTGGGATGTAATACCAAAGCAGTGGAAAACAAATGGGGACAGACGACCTCCATCTGAGTGATGCATTAGTGACAGGTTATAAAACATCAAAGTGTTCAGCTGCCATTTAAATCTGTAAAGCAAATCCTTTTGTCCAGACAAGAACAGCATCAAAAAATAGCCATTTCCAGCTCCAATGTAGCCAGACAACTTGTTCCATTGAATTTTGCCTTTGCAATAGTAATAATCCCCACTTCTGGCAAATTAAGACTACATTATTTAACATCACAGTACCTGGAGATGTAGCTAAAGGCTATTGAAAGGATATAATTGTTTCTTCCTTGTCCAATAAAACCATGTAATAAATTTGCTTCTTATTTTCTGCTCACAGACCCTTTTTGATGAAATGCTAGGTGCTTTCCAAATGATCTTCAAAACCCCTAAGTACCCTGGACCACACCAGAGCTGTGCTCACAACATAAACTTCAGCCATGACAACTTCATCAAGGATTCCTGAAGGTTTTATTCCCAACAGGGGTCATATGGGAAGGTGACAAACAAAGTAGTCGGGGGAATACAGTAGGTGGCATCTATCCTAATTGGAACTGACATTTCACTTTAATTTTCCTGGCCATTGGAAGGTAATCCAGTTCTTAATAATAATGTTAAAATGCTAATGGCACCAGCAGAGCTGTTGGAAAGTGCTGCAGAAGAGGTTCATCACATTTACATTCTGGAGAAGTTAACCAGTACACAGAGACAGACCACCTCTGGCTCAGGTGGTCATTTCCAAAAGAAGACTTGAACAAGAGTGGGTCATAATTAGCTCTCTGAAAGCTTCCAAATGACACTGTACACTGCAAGTATGAAGTATTCTAGAAAACTCATTCAAAAGCCTATTCCAGTGTTGCTTGGTACCTCACTTTCAGGAAGAAGTCTGAATTTTAAAGCAATAGAAAATCATAGAATCATAGAATGTTTATGGCTGGAAGGGACCTCCAAAGGTCATCTAGAGCAGCCCCCCTGCAGTGAGCAGGGACACCCTTAACTAGATCAGGCTGCTCAGAGCCTTGGCCAACCTCACCTTAAATAACTCCAGAGATGATGCCTCAACCACCTCCCTGGGGATCCTATTCCACTGAACCACCACCCTCAAGGTAAAGAACTTCTTCCTGATATCCAGTCTAGAAAATGGAAGCTGCACTTTTCCTTGCTGATAACCAGGTGCCTCGATTGTAATAAACACAGATAACACTAGAAGCCTCCACTACTAATGTACAAGCAGAGAGATTAAAACAAAGGTGTGCATGTGCACCAGGAAAGGAGAAGCTTAAAGCCCTCCGTGGCAGGCTGGTCTTCCAAAGTGCCAGGCTAAAAGAGAACAGAACAATCGTTTCCAAACAACAAGAGAGTTGATCCAGCCTGGAACCCCAGCTCTCAGGTGTGTTCTTGCAGATCAGTTGCCTTCCCCCACAAACACTGATAGCCTGTGTGAAGAGTAAGGGGCAGTGAGGGCAGCGAGCTGGCCAAGCAGGAGGAAGGAGCTGTGCCATGGGCAGAGCAGCAGAGGTCTGGGACCTCTTAACTGCAGCAGTCGAGTGCATTAACTGCTTTAATTTGCAATGGCTATTGCCAGACTCCCAGCTGGTGCAGCCTGGCACAGCTCCATGGATTTCAGCAGAGCTACTACAGCTGACACTAGCTGGGGATCTGGCCCAGTTTCTCAATTTGTCAAAAAGGTGGCAACTCTTAGGGTTCGTTCCTGCCCTATCCAAATCGGTGGCTTCAAAGTTTAGAGAGTTGCAACAATTCCCATCAGACACAGGTCTGCATCTTTCCTTCTTCAGGATTCCTCCAGAACTAATGTCATTATGCAAAAGAACTGTGCAAAACCAGAACAAAAAGTCTGGAGAACACATCCGAAAGGGCTGGAGAGTTGGGAAAACCTACAGGTTTCAAATCTATTCAGCTTTGCTCTTGCCTGATCCATCTGTGCAATGGGTCCAGGGACCACTCACCTCCTAGGAGTGCTGTGAGCACTGAGCAGCCCTCCGAATGCACCATCTTTTTATTAGGGCATTTTTGAATGGTCCAAAAAGATAAAATATCTAACAAAATATATTATCCCAGAGAAAGTTACACTGCAAGCAGTTAAAGCATTGGAAACACTTATTTTGTTATATGGCATAAAAATCAGGAATTTGATGAAGAAATTCCTGTGAAATGGCAGAAATACATAACAGTGGTATGTTTAAAAAAGAAAAAAGAATATCAAAGATCAAAGTCTGAATCCTCCCCCTCAACCAAATGCCCATCATGCAGCCCAATAGGCTTAATCTGCCATAAAGCCAAATACTTCCCAGAGGAGGTGATCGTTAGTTTGAACATTAATTTCCCTTCCCCTCTTCTTCTGTATCCATTAAGTGGAATAACAAGAAATGTTCATGGCCATAAGGTGTGTTTGATGGCAAGGAGTAAAAGAAAATGTGCAATTAAAAGATGTAAATGATAAACTGCATCACTCCTCAGCTGGCTTGACCAATATTGGGGACTTATGAGACACACTTTTTGTGAGGTCAGTGAAATGCAGAGATCCAAGGATGGAAAAAGTTAGAGGGGAAGAGAGAATTTATGAATGTTCCATCATTTTTCTTGTTCAGGAGATTTTCAAAACATGTTTCTTGAATGAGTTTGAAGCCCAACATATAAAAAGCTGACTATTTATATATTTGATTCTTTAAAAGCAATTAGGAATACAAAGCAGATGGTACAGCATTGTAGATTTCCCTTTTCATATTGCTTAAACACTAGAGATCAATAAGTCTAATATAAACAGATGATTTCCATAGCAGGGTTTATAATTAGCTGGCACTGAATGTGTCCAAACTCTAAAATAATTAGCAGAAGCATGTGGCACACCATTAAAACCTTGTGGCTTGTCTGCATTTACATTTATAATTATTAAAGTTAATTATGATGCTTGTGGTGTGGTTCCAAGCTCCTTTACAACTTAGATTAAATATTTTTTCAGTCCTACTTTTTCTCTTTCTTTCAGCCCACCAAATGCCAGCACTTTTGACAAACTTCATTTCATCAGAAAGAAAAAATGGAGGTTATTTTTACAGGAATGACCTGAATATTTCCCTGTTTTATTTTTCTAAAGGGATAAGACACAGGAACTAAGTAACTCATCATTTAAAAAAAAAAACACAAACAAAAACCCCACAAAAATAAGAAACAGGCAACAACAAAACAACAGAATCACAGAATAAATGTGGTTGGAAAGGCCCTCCTAGATCACCAAGTCAAATCATACCAAAAAAAACCCCAGCCCAATAAAACCCTAAACCCAAAAACCACAAAAACCCTAAGCAAGCAAACAAACCAGAACAAACAAAGCCAATCTGATTAGAAGAATAATTTTAAAGTTGTCTAAGAAAACCATTCTACTTATGCTTGATGCACTGTTTTAACTAAAATTCAAAGACATTCAAGCCCTTAGACCAAATTGAACCTTACTTTTGTATGCTCTGATCATGGACAAAACCCAATGAAATCACAACTGGATACAAATATCATGTATTGGGGAAGGAGTTGTGAAAGTCTGCTTTGGGTTTACATGTCCCTTCCCACAACCTGAGGTATGGAAAGTTGAAGTCTGGCTGGTCACTTAAGGAAATTATTGTCATAAACATTCATCAGTAAGAAGTTCTGTGACACATCCAGAACCCCAGAGAAGTTGTGTCGTTTGCACAAATCTTTTATCCATTATTTCTCTTAATTTTTCTTTTGCATAAACAAATCTAAATTCAAACACCCTTACAGTCCAACATGGTATGAAATGGCATTCCTGGAATTATGCAGCTCTAAAGTTTCCTGGTGAGGCCTTGCTTTTCCCCCTGAAAACTGGGCAGTGACAGACACACCTTCTGTGCTCCCTGCTCCAGATAAGCATTTGTGTAGCAGAAACTGCCACGAGCACCAAAGAGCAGCAGTGGGAGTCACTGTGACACCATTCCCAGAGACAGCAAAACCCACTACATGGTTTGCTAGCTGCTGGAGTTGATGCAGCAGGACAGGGTAAGACACTATACCTTGACAGCTGTGGCTTTTTTTCAACACAAGAAGCATTTTGCAGGATTCAGAGAGGATTGAGGTGAGCTGTTACAGAAACTGAGCCCTCCACCTTCCAGGTGCAAGAACTCCCATTTCTGCAATTAGAAGGAATACCTAATTTCTCCTGTAAAGAAGCCTCCCCCCTTTTTAATGCATTTCTGTTCTTTATATAACATGTCCATCATGAACTTCTTGGCCCTCATTCTTGTTTCCTCTGGCTCAGGCCAGACCCGGAGATGTCTGGAATGTGACAAGGCAGTATTAGCCTGCCAACTATATTCTGTTAGCAAATTTATTTTCTTCTCCTAGACTGATGATAAAAATGTCATGGTGTGATGCTTTAGCAGGCCCGAGAGCTGCCCACCTACAGCTGCAGGGCTTGAAGAGAGCTGAGAGCCAAGAACGCCATAAGGAGAGCAGACAGCAACTCCACCAACTTTGCTCCTTCTGCATTGCTTATTCTCCTGCTAAATGATGCAATGTGACCCCCTCAGGGATTCCAAGTCTGATCATGTTTTTCTCACTATTTTTTCTTTCCTACTTCCTCCTTCTCCTTGACTAAAGCAGCCCAAACTGCTGAATTTTTCATGAAAGAGATAATATCATTGTACATAAGATAATGGCATTCAAATACATCCATCTGCTTGTTAGCTCTGACTACAACGATTGTGTTTCTTCTGAAAGAATATTTACCAAAAAGGGAGGAGAAAAAAAAAAAAGGTTCTCTTTTGTGGTATAAAATATGCACATTTTCGTAACTGAAATACAGAATCCCTTTTACTTACTTTAGGTAAGAAAATAAAATGAACTGAGAAATTAAGAAAAGCACCTGTGAGGTCCTGCCAGGACAAAAGTATTTCCTCTTTCCAGAATTTCATTAAAAATCTAGACAGGTTTTATGCTAGAACACAGTTGATTTTTTTTTTCCAGTACCCAATACCTAGTTTTGAAGATTAAAAACTGCATACCAATGACCAGGCCTTTCACTAACCTACAAGTTTTCAAACACGGTCTAGAGGATTATGCCAAAGGGATCTGGTCTATCTTATTTTCCCATAAAAATTGCCCAGCCTAAAGTAGTTAATTTATCATTTTATCCCAACAACACAGAATGAAACCATAAAATGTGATACCCAATTACTGAAAATCTGATGAAAATTACTCTCAAAAGTAGGGCAAGTGAATATATTTACTGAATATCAGATGCTCTAGATAAAAAGGATAGCGAGATAAAAACCTGCCTATCAATTTTACACACACTGAACTGCTCTCACTTTGTTTCCTACATGTTGTGCACAACAATCCCTGGGCTTGGAGGTTCATTTCAGCAAATATATTCTAATTGGCTTCTTTACAGACACCTCCTAAAATCTAAGATGTGCTTTGTGCTCTTCCTTTGACCTGCTCAGCACAGCAACTGCTCTGGAGTGCCTGCCATCTTAGGTTGCTATTTGAATAACTCTTGTTTAAAGAACAACTACAGAACCAAATGCTGTGTTTCTCAGCCCATCTTGAGCACATTTCAATGCTTGGTGCTGAAATGGCAAAACGGCAATTAAATGTAAATGACAGCAGTTGATCTGATTATTTCCTTCCCTCCAATCTCCTTTTTATGATAAGCTTGCATATTAAAGAAGCAGGAGGGAACAACACCCCTGAACATTTGTCCCTTTGTTCGCTGGGAGGGAGGCCTGTGCACAAGTGTGCCTCTTGCAGGGATCTATGAAATGGGAGAAAAGAGAAGAAATCCTGATCCGCTGGGAACTTCCACACTGCAGAGCCTCCAGCCCACTCCCTGTGAGCATCCCAGGGTTCAGCAGCTGCAGCTCTCCAGTGCCTTCTCAGAAAGAAAGATGAGCTTTCCTAGAGGCAGGCTTAACCACTTGCAGTGTTTGCAGAATGGGAGGTGATCTTGCACCTTCTCTATTCAGCTGTGGTGGAGCTTGTGGAGCACCATGTGAGGGTTTCTTCTCTTTCAGCCAATTTGCTTTTGACTGATTTTCACTCCATCAGCAGAGCTGAGAAAGCCATGGTGTGTGCAGCCCCACAGGCTGGGCAGACAGCAGCATCCCCAGTAACTAGTGCTGTCTCAAACACGACTGTGATTTTGGACACAAAAAGAATGATGCCCAAGTCTTCCTCAGCTAGGATTTGGTTCCTTTCAGAACAGAATTTAGTACAACCACGTCTCAGGATACTGTGATTTAATCACAGATATTCAACAAGGTCAAAATTCTTCACAAGTGTTTGGTTGTGAATTATTTTTGGCTGCATTGACCACCGTGTCTCACTTTAAGCTGCAGTGCTCCATGTCAATAGCTGGTGCAGAGTTTCCCAAACTAAGGCATCTGTGTAGCAACCAGGGAGTGATTTTTTTCTGGACAAATGCCTCTCCTTTTCTCTGACTTCTAATCTGCTGCCTATCGTTAAGTTTACTATGCAACATATACTGTGGGAGCTTTATGTCCTAAATACAGAGGACATGTCCAGTCCAGTAAAATAATGCTTTTATAATGATTGCTTCAATACTGTTTGTGCAATCTCTTTGCAAAATCTTGTTATTTGTGATTCTTATCCTACAACCTGATATGCATAATAGCTTGAAGGTGCTGGTGATGGAATTTTTCCAGCTCTTTGATGTGCCAGCAATGACTTGTCCATGTTTCACAGCCACAGACTAATGTGGAAATTACTACAGCAAAATAAACACTAACTCTGGTATTCTGTGGGATACCAAGCAGGCGTCAATTTATGATGCAATCTCGCATGCAAAACATGTACTTTTAATTCAACATATGATTTCTTGGATATCTGATAGTCTCTTTAAAAATAAATTAATTCCATTACCCACAGTCATACATTGATTCTGAAGCTGTATCCTGCCCAGGCTTTTCCAGCCACGGCCTGGTGCCTAACCTTGCTTCTCTCCAGGCTGCTGATAAATCCGTAGCCTTTAGCTGCCACGGCAGATTTGTTGGTCGTGAACTAGAGGTCTTCTATAGTGTGTGCAACGAAAGCACAACCACCTGCTCAGAGAAGTTCACATATAACCTTCTCCTTCAGTGTTGTGGAGGCCTTCAATCTGCTCAGGTTAAAGAGCTTGCCAGATGTTCAAAATTTAATAAATATTCCTGGCATCACGTCTCTAGTGGTATCATCAATCATTACTACAAAGAACAGTCCAAAGAACAGTCTGTGCCAAAATATACCTTTGCTTGACTCCTTTTGCTATTACAAATGGATCCAACAGAGTGCCAGCCACAGCCTCTATCCAGCACACCATTGTGCAGATGACAGATAATTTCACAAACTTTTCTGGACATCCAGGAGTTGGGAAATAGTGCCAACAGTTTTCACAGAGCTGGAAGCCTAATAGCATCAAAAGCATTGGTAAGGTCAATGAAGACTTGGTGTGTGTTTTCCTTCATATATTTTTGTTTTTCTAAAGCTGGGGAGAACACAACAAATGTTCCGTTCTAGCACCCTCTTAGAAGATGTGCATTACCTTAATATCTACAACACTGATCCTATTGAGTTGTCATTTTGTTCTTTTTCCAAAATTAGAATTGATATAGAAACATCTTTATTTGTATACCAGAGTGCTGGAAGATAAAGGTGTATTTGAAATTCACAGCCTAAGGGCATATAATTTAGTCATGTGAAGATGATGATATGCATCTGTTCCCAGAAGAACTAGGGTTCCCAAATCCTTATATATTCTTTTGAAAATTCTGGTTTTAAATATTATTTCTCTCTTTTCCTCCCTAAATTGATTTAAAATCAAATCTCCTGTGTTATAAAAAGGGCTGGATTCGACTGTGAGGAAGTCAGAACAGCTGAGTGAGGCCTTTCTGAGATACACATTCGGGTTTTTTCTCAGGGAATTTAGGATGTTTGGTTTTCCAGAGTACATGGAGTGACTACTAACATGGCCTTAAGAGTATCTGACATTTTAATTCCCTATACTTTTTCCTCCTCGATTTGACAATCTCCCTCCTATTGAGATCATTATATGCATTATTTTTAGCTTCTTAAGAGCTCTTGCCCCTACTTTTGATGCAAGTAAATAACTGAAACACAATCAACAGGAATCATGTTTAACAAACAGAAAGGGAAATTTGCCTTCCACTGCTCCATTACAAAGAATATCCACCAGAAGTATTAGTTTACTGGAACTTCATAGACGAAAAGGATCTATTTGTTGGCCCCTTTCAGAGGTGTAAAGAGCACTTTAGCCAGTTCAGAATCTGATACTTCTCTGCATCTGTTGTTTATTCCAGTCAATAATAGTTTCATTAGGAGAACAAGACAAAAACAAAACCAACCTGAATTATGGGCTTTGTTGCTTTTGCCCAGCATTGCTCTGCATTAGCAGGTAGCTACTAAAGTTAAAATGCTAGCATTTAAGTTACCCTTTTAGCAAGAACAGGAGTGACAGACCTCATCTTCACTTGGTCTGCATAGACCAAACTTTTCCTGGAGCCAGCATCTTCTGCTGTGCATGCTCTTGGAGACCTTAGGGATACAAGGATGCACTGGCTGTCCAGTGAAACCTCTTCTCCAACATCAGTCAGGGATTTTACACTGAAAATCTTATATCAAGCTGTGTAGTTTTGGGCTTAGCTACAGCATTGTTTTCAGAAAGGCATACAGTACTGATTTAAGGACTAAGAGGGGTGGAGAATGCTTCACATTCCTCGGGTAATCTATTCCAGTGTTATTTTCAGTGTAAAATAAAAAAAAAACTAAACATCAGACTGGCCCACATAATGTTGCAGATTTCAAGAAGGCAAGTTTTAGCCAGTTCTAACCCAATTTGATCTATCTGGCCGTGTTTGCCTGGCAGAATCTCAGATTGCACAGGATAGATACCAACTTTCTGTATACCTTTCTGATCTTTGGAAGTCCACACATCCAGCCATCATGTTATCTCAGAAACAGAGACCCTCTAAACTGACACTTCTAGTGGATATTCTTTGTAATGAAACTATATAATTTCTTTGTCTTATTATATTTCTTAAACATAATTACTGCTGAGCATTGAGTTTATATACTTACACCAAAAGTAGGGGCAAGATTTTTTAGGAAGATAAAAATGTTTCTTCTTTCAGTGTTCAATTAAAAATTAGACATACTTTAAGGAAATGTAAATGAGAGCTTTGGGATCCTTCAGCAAACAACAGGCAGGGAGCTGAATTAGCCCCATTGCTTAAGACACCCCGACTCGTTAGAACACGGCACCGAAGAACGTAATGCACAAAACAATCTCATCTTTACATGGGAATGGACCAAAGCCAAAGTTACAAAACTTGCCTGTCTAACATTAGAAACTTATATCCATTTTTACATAAGTGACCTAATTATAAGAGGTGTTAAGGTAGGTGACTGAAAACAGCTTCTTGAAAAATCAAGTGTTAATTAATTGTGCTGGTTCTACACTTACACTATCTTCATACCATTCAAACACAGAAGCATTTCCCTAAAACTTACTCCATGAGACAAACTACAGCAGCAAATCCCCAAACTTTTCACCTGGTAGGCAAAATTAAATGACACACTTGTCATATGACTGCCAGAATTTGGGGAGAAGGGAAGAAAATAGGAAGGCCATGAGGATTAGCAAGATTTCCTTTAAAAGCTAAGTTCAAAACTGCTGTAAGGAAAGCTGGTACTTTGCCTCATAAGAGAACTTTGGTGAACTAGACTGTATAAAATTATAGAGGTTATTATGTTTGTAGCCTCCTTGCTGTGCATTCTTCCACAGAACTGCTCACACCCGCTGTGCGTGGCCAAATAACATGAATTAAAAATGCTGCACAGCGATGAACTTTGGTTTCATGTGAAAATACCTCAGAACTAGTTGGCTATTAACACCTCAGTATCTCCAGTGGTCCCAGTCCCCGCATCTCGCCAGGCTGCTGAGAATATAATGCAACCAGAAAAAAATGGTTTTTAACTCCAAGGTGCACCTGAAACTGAGCTAGAATCCCCAGCCTCTAAAAGTTAAGTATGATACAATCCAGTCACAGTGTTCAGAGGGATAAACAGCTTAGGGCCATAACTGTTCTGCCCTAGCCCCCAAACTATGGATAATATGCCCATCTGCCTTATATATAATGCACATGCTACAAGCCCATGTTTGCCACGACAGCCGTGAAATCCCAGAGCATTTTGCAGAAGCCATTATCCTTAGGGATAATAAAATTCTGTAAGACAACAAACATAGGGGGTACCAATGCCCAGCCAGAAAAGAACTGCTTTATGAGTAGCTGTATATTAGTTTTAGGACAGGGCTACTGGCAGCTAGTGCCCTAAATTATGTCTGGGAGACACGTGAAGTGAGACAAGTGGAACGGACAATAAATGCCAACTGCTATGGGCAAGGTTTATGGGGCCACCAGTGGTTTAACATTTGGGCAAATGTCTTGGACATGTTAATTTTCTGTTTCTCCATCTGACTGAAATGACTAGTTGCTGTAACCAACTCAGCTCAAATTAAAAATATCAGGTATGGAATCCTTAGAGAGCCATGTTCATAATCAAGTTTGCAGGCAAAGCTGGTCACGAAGATGCCAAGCAACACGGAATAACAAGTAAACTGCAACCTGCTCACAGGCATTCTGTCAAGTAAATTAATTGCCCAGTTCTACTTTATTAGGAGACCTTTATGGTAGTGGGCAAGCCTTCCTTTCTAAAATCCTATGATCACTCTTAATACTGGAAGTCCTCTTTTGTGGGGCTAACTTAATACTGTTGTATTCATGCAGCATAATCTGAGTAGGTGGTAAGTGCTTTGCCAGCAGAGTTGTTGCAGAATATGGAGGAGAGATTATTCTGTTTATTCAATTTTATTCTATTCAATAGGCTGGACTTCTTTGTTTACATGATAAATTTCTTAGCTGTCACTTTTTTCCTTTCAGTTTTATGTATTATAGTGTGCTCTGTCACTTTGTTTTTCTGTTTCTCTTTATCAAAAATTGAAGCAGTTTCAAAAAAGCTGATCTTAAATCTTTTCTACTTCGAAATTAGCTGTTGCCTAAGCAATCACACATGCAGGTCAAAGTTGAAAGGCTGATCCTACAATAAGAGAATTCAATACTGAAAGTCCATTTGAAACCAAAGAGGAAGAAATGCATGTCCAAGACTGTAACCTGCCTTTTCGCATGTATCCACTGCAACAGATATTGTAAACAAACTAATATATCATTAAAGCAAACAAAACAAGAAAAGGGAAAAAGGGAAAAGAGGAGAAAAGTGAGGAGAAAAGAGAAAGAAAAAGGAAAAAGATAAACAAAAAAGAAAAAAAAGGACAATCACAAACCACAAACAACGAAAAACCCCTTAAGCCTTGATCTTGTCTCAAGATACTGTCCAGTCCCAGCAGGCACAGAAAGATAATCAAAGTCTTCAAGTGGAATCCTGGACCCAGTAAATTCAATTTAAATAAAGCCAAGATTTTACCAAATGACCTCTTCTCTTACTGATTTGAATCTATTGCTTCAAAATGAATTGGAAAGACGTTATGAAAAACAACAGAAGGTGCAACACAGGGAAGGAAACCAAGTATTTCCTTCATCCAGAACACCTGCAAAAGCTTGTAATGAAGAAAATTTGAGGGTCAGCCCTGCATCTTTGCTTTAATTGTGCTCCTCTTTAGATAAGAGTCTCTTACAGGTGTAAACTACCTCGCACTCCCTGCATTTATAGTGTACCAGGGAGTTTAGGGAAGGGCTTGCAGTCTTCATGAAGGAAAAAAAAAACACATAGAAGTTGATTTTTATCTATATCATAAACTTTCTCTGTGCCTTCTATTAATTAGCATATCCAAGCAGAAAGTGAAGTAACAAAAAATCAGTGTGAATACTTTACCCAGAACTAACTTCTATATCTCAAACAGGGAGGTTTCACCTTTGTTCAGATAAAATCTGAAACTCTTTGTTATGCTCAGAAATACAATGAAAGGAACCACAACTGCCAGATGTGTGTGGCAAAGAGGGGCTGTCTCTAACTAAGGGGATCGCTGAGCTCATACAAACAAGGTGAGCACTCTAAGTGCTTCTTTCACAGGAGTCATGGTGACATTTCTCAGGTTTTAAAATTTTATTTTACCAGATTTGCTGTTTTTCCTTCCTCATACTAGCCCTAATCAATGCTGCAGGTCAGGTTGAAAGAACGGACAGCCCTAAGCCACATACATTTAAACCACTTTGATGCAAATATTGATCCAGAAAGCATAGACATGTGGAGGTGCTGGTTTTTTTAATGGACAAGCTTCTCCTTCCCTCCCTCCCTCCCAGGTTTGCTCTTCCTGAGATAAAATAGAACTGTCTGTCCAAGAGCAGGAATGAATACATGAATTAACAGATCCAAAGATACACCAGCCTCAGTGATAAATTCTGTTAAATCCAGAAAGCAGGATGCCATCTGCATGAAGTGCAAGTGCATTTCATGGCCTTGCTTTCTCCAGCGCTTCCATTTCTTCATTCACACTTTCTAGCAAGGGTATTTTGGCAGGCAACACTCAGGGTGGCGGGAGAGAAGTAGTGCCTCATGGCAGTATGAACGGTGCTGCTGACACAATGTCCACCACGGCCCAGTGTTTAATTCCCATGTACACAAGCCTATCAAAGCATTTTATTAGAAAGCCACCGTCCACGGCTTATATTTAGAAAGAGAGAGCGAGTCCAAGCTACAATCCAAAGATGAGATCAAGGGAAGGAAAGAATTCTAAGGACCGCTTTGAAATTCAACACTAAAAAGATCTGACACTCTTCTATCTGTAGGCATTTTTAGGCTGGACTGAAAATAAAAAGAAAACCTGTTTGTACAGAGAAAGCTTTGCCTGGCCCTGTGCCAAGACAGGAAGTCTATGTACGCTGGGCGTTGCTGGA